>JAVJGI010000036.1:7922867-7971536 GCA_035590275.1 Ibycter americanus
CCCTCATTTCAAGCTACAGTATCATGAAAACAGGTTGACAATCTTTAAAAAAAAATCCTGTAAGGCAAAGAAAACACAATAGATACCAGTGCCAACCTGGCACCCACTGGGTCTTCTGCCTTGCCAAAATCTTTCATTGAGCTGCTAGTTGAAAGTGTGAGGAGCATGCTGATGCGGCAGCTGCTGCTGTGTTTGTTGTGTCCTATACTGGTGGAGCTTCTCCAAGGATTTCCTCCAGAACAGCTCATTTTCAGTTCAAATATAATAAACCTCCACTTCAAGCAAGTTACAAAAAATCCTTTTCGGTAAGAGAGATCCTGACAGCACTAAGATGCAGGCCTGAGACAGGCTTAAGCAGAACATTATGTGCTTTTTTAAAATGAATAATTTGCCATGTGTTACTTGATCAGTCCCCACAACGCAAAGTCATTACCAGTTGGGTCAAATTGCTGAAGACAAGATGAAAAGCATCGTTTTAAAAAAATCTTTGTCAACTGCGGGCCCTCTGTCATCATGGTAAGTGAATGGATGTTATGTGATTTTACACATCTGCACTGCACCATCATAGGAGTACACAACAGTTTAGATTAACAGGTAAATCCCCAAACTACTTTTTACAATCTGAGCAAAATGAATACTGTTACAATACCAAACCTGAGAGAAAGAGTGACAGAGGAACTGTGTGTTGCTGGAGGTAGAGAGGAGGAAAGGAATTGGATTTGTTTCCTATTTTTGGCACACAGAACTGACAAAAAAGTAACTGTTTCCACAGTTACTGCTACTGTGATGAGCACTGAGGAAGAAGCATGGTGCCTTATGCATGTGGTGGGCAGCATGTGAAAAGGCATTGCCAGGTACCTGACTGTGGTATTGGAAGAAACCTCAGATAAAGAACAATGCAATTTCACTGACCCCAAATTAAACAGAAAGCCAAGCTGTGACTTTCTGGGTCACCAGCTTCATAGCAAGTGGAGATTGTTTCCCCCCTGCATGACAATACATATTCCCTTCAAAAAACTTGTTTAGAGAGAGAACCTTGTGCAGCTTGCCAAAGGTTTACAAAGTATAAGCTGACAAAAAACTTATGTAATGTTTTTACTGTTCCGAGCATACCAAATATTGTCATCAGAGAATAGCTTCCAGGGAAGCTTTTAAATGGCATAAATGATGATAAATGGTAATAGCTAAGTAATGATAAGTAAGTTGAAAGTTACATATAGATTATGCCCACAGAGGTTCATACGCTTTCTCGGACTCCTAAGCTGTAGCCTACTCTGTTCAGTTTGCTAACACAATTTCGGTATAAGGACCCATCCAGGGCTGCAAAGCCACAGACTGAAAGGAGACTCCAAGCCTGGTGGTTGTGAGACTGAGCTACGAGTGCACATGATACAATGCATGCTCCACACTTGTCACTAATCCAACAGTGACCAGGATCAGGGAACAATTGAGAGCAAGGAGAATAGGTACTAAGATACCACCTAACAAGGTAAAACAGAGGAATGACACCTTCAGCTTGCAGAAGAAGCACAGATGTCTACAAAAAAAGATATAGGAACAATGGCAATCTGCCCTATTGCTTGTAGGGTTTGCTCTGAAAGTAACATCTTTCATACTGCAGCTCAGATTTTTGTGTGAAACCAGTCTCCAGAGATTCATATTTTAAAGTAGATGTCGGACAATCCTTACTGCACTTGTAACATTTTAATTTACTGTGATAGATCTATTTTAATGCAATGTCCCCTACTTTTGGAGAGGTTAAGCACCTTTACCTCTACTGTCTTCACTTGGAGTCACAAGTGCCAGCTGCCATGACTAATGGGCCCGGTATCATTTTCCACAAAAGGATCTGATGAAGATTTGCATTGTTTAATAATAGTAATTTGCCTAATGATCTGCATTCCCTCTGTCTAGGTTCCCATAAGAATCTGACATGACTGAAAAAATAAATTTAAAAAATTGAATATCAGTCAAACTTAAAAAAAATACATTCTAAGACTTTTTCATTATAGAAATAATTTTCAGATTGTAAGAAGAAACAAGGAGTTTGTAGGAAACAGTGACTAATGGAAAAAAGTGGTGCTTGTCTTCTATAGCGACATCTATGGAAAATCTTGAGAACTAGTGTCATTCAGTACCTCAAGAAATAGACCAAAATTAATGGATTCTTAAATGATCCACGGAATTCATGTTATTCATATGTTATACAAAATAGTTATCATTATTATCCTTTTGAACTAATCTTGCAGTCCTTCTTTGTAAAAGAAACACAGTGAAAACAAGTAGTACAGTATTGTCTGATAGTACTATAATTTAGGTAAAAAACATCTAATCTAATTAGGATTAGGATCCTTTAAAGGATCACTCTCAACCTGGATTTCAATGAACAAGGACAGTAATTTTTATTAACCACAGATAGTTTGCTGGAAGATATTTCTCTGGCTTCTGGCTGTTTTGCACATATTATATATGTATACATTATTCAGTGTAAATTAGTTACACCCCTTTCTCGTATGAAACTCCTAACTCTGCTGCAGATCAGAGATCAGCTGCATGAATGAATTCAGAAGAAGATGCCCATTTGGCTGATTTGAATTCAAAAGAAAACACTTTTTGATCTGAGTTTATTGTAGTGAGAAACTGCTGCTTCCATAAAATTCAAAGCAAGTAAATGCAGATAAGAATCTTTCTTTATTAGGAATAGTTTAAAAAAAATTAATATGCCATTTTAGGCCACAGTGAAATCAGCAGTTTCACATAGCACTACTTACATCTTACAGTAGATTTTTTTTTTAGAATAATATTCTTCATAGCTTCTTAGAGGCATGAAAATAGTTTTCAGTTCATGAACTACCAGAATATCCTGAAGAGTAAGATTCATGTTGTTGCTAGTGTTTTGTGAACGAGACAGGAAGGAAAGAAAAACTACTTTATACTAGTATGATTCCCTACTGAGTATCAATATATTGTCCTGATATCTAGGGTTCACAGTCTGTTAAAGTTGCTGGTGCTAAATTTGCAGTGGTGAGTACAGTGAAGAGAGAGCATATGCTCCAGCCTTTCAACACATACTGCAGCTGCTGGTGCAATGTACCCTGCTGGGTAGCCCTTTAGGAGAAACTAGAAATGTTTCGTCTGTGCCCTAATGTTAGAGCTGACACAGGGAGAGACAGTAGACAGCTTGCTCCCTCTTTGTATCTGCTTTAAGAGCAACCCTTACGGGACACGCATCTCCAAGGTGGCAGAAGTGAATATTGCAGTAATCATACGTTCTTTTGATTTTGCACTCCTGCGATTGAGGTATTTCTGTTAAAGATCACATCAGAGTTTTAACTTATAACATAAGGCAGAGGCCGTACAACCAGGTACAAATTCCGTACAGAAATAGAGAAAAGAACAGAGACAAGGGAGAAGCAGCAGCCCATTGAGGCAGCTGGTTCAAGACCATGTCAGGAACCTGAAAAACTACAGAAAAACTCTAAAAAGGCTGTCAGACATATTCTCCAAACAGCAGCAAAAACACAGAGACTGTATAAGCAGAGACTGGTTTGAAAAGCAGCACATTTGAAAGAATGTGAGGCATAGCAGGCCAAAATGACTTGGCATTAAAAGCATGTCTCTGTGGTGGGCTACATGGTTCTAATGCTACAGAAATAGCAGAACAGATTCTTTATGGAAAAAAAGCTCAAATGTCCAGGAATGGGCATCTCTTGCCTTCCTACTCTGATCCACAGAGGAAATCAGCTTCTCAACTAATTTTTACAGGTGTTCAAATAATACATCTCTGAGATGGATAATGCTAGCTCTTCATTACTTGTCTTAGCAATAGCATCAAAAACCTTCTCCTTAGGCAACTACTGTTGTAAAGTCTCCCTTTTCATCTTGTAGAATAGGGATTGGAAAAGTTGGAGGCAGGCTTCACGTGAAGTAAATCAATGAATAATTACTACCCCACATAGCAGGAGCAGCCAGTAGTACTCCTAAAAGACTGAGACAGACAGACACTGCTAATATGCTGTTGTAACCCTGTCACAGCAATCCAACCCCTCAACCTGTTTCTTTCAGCTGAGAATAAGATGCTGTGCCAATGACTTTGCAGATTAAAAGAAAAAAAACCCTCTTCGGTCTAAAGCAGAAATACACTAGACAAATAAAAAGTCAAATGCAACCATACATTGAAAAAAAACTCACAAGCCAATGTTTGACAAAAGTGAATGATGCTCGATAGCATCATCTCTAATAAAATGGGAAAGTCAGAAGCAAATTAAATAATAAAATTTATTCCTTTTATTCCAAACTGTCTTTTTCAATTATTTAATTATCATAACAAAACATTTTAATTTTCCCTAAATGGAAAATTTTTTTGAAATGCTTAACTGTCTAAAAACTGTGGATTCTCTAATTCTTCTTCGTCCACCAATCATTTCTGAAGTTATGAAAGAACTCAGAAGTCCTTTCCTCCTTGTAGATCACAGAGCCCTCACCTGTCTATCAAATACATAATATGGATATACCTTCACCAAAAAGTTCACGCAGCTTATGTGACATGAGCCGCATGAATTTTACTACAATACATATAGCAGGACAGGTATACTTGTAGACTTATTACTAAATTTTATATAATTTTAGAATTCAGGGAACAAAAAGCTCTCATCTTACAATTATAAATTTCTGTGAGTACCTCTAAACTGACAGTCAGCGGAACAAAATACATTATCCAGATGTATAGAAGGTATTAGGACATTCTGTTCTTATTGATCTGTGAACTGCTGGTCTCTTCTAATCAGAACGTCTATCTTACCTTGTCACTTCCGAACCGTTAGTGCAGTCTAAAAGAAATATGTAAGTACAGGGGGTTTTAATTGCTTTATATAAATTTAGAACTAGAAGTTCACAGGAGATGTTTCAATCTGATTTGCACCTTGACCATGATGCTTTTTTCATTATTGTGCAGCTAGCAACCCAGGAAAGACTAGAACTATTAATAAACATTTGATCCTGTGCATGCATAGCATATTCAGACCAGTAACAACAGCTCAACTCAGAAAACAAATAAAATTTATGTTGTAGTCCTCTAAAGGGCCATGGCATGTTAAATGATTCACTATTAATAACAAGTGTTGCAAACAAGAACTGTTAAAAAATAGGCACAAATACATTTTAACAAAGCCATACCTTCTCAAATGTCAAAATTGTCATTACCTACATATAATAGCCATTCAGAACTTCATGGTCGACTAATGTTTGGACTTCTCCATTCATGTATCCACTAGTCATTATGCCAAACATCAGTCTAACCCTTTGAGAATCCTGATTCTATACAGTTGCACAAATTACATTCAGTTTTAATGGAATCATATAGGCTGCAGCAACTTAGTGTTCAAAGTAGCAGATCAAAAGCTCAAAGTGACAACAATGGTGATAAACCTACTATTCAACTGTGCATTATTAGGCAAACATTTGTACACCATTTAAGGATGTGTTTCCTGGTTTTCAGAATTTTAGGTCTAAGATATTCTGAATGTTCTGCAACCCTGTACTCTAAAATATTCAAGCAATATAAACAGCAATGAGGAATTCAGTGGTTTAAACTTTGTAATTTTGTGTACTACACCAATATGTGGATTATCGCTAGAGAATGTGTGAAAATACATGTGTAGGAGCTAAAATGTATAAAAAACCTAGCATAATGGTACATTACCTTGCTGATGAGGAGTTGCTTAAGAAACAGTAATTACATTTTTATTTATCCTTTTCTTGTGAGTCTATTACACATTACATACCATAAACCAAATTATTTTGTAAAAGAGACATAAGAGATGGGATAATAATGGACCATTATGCAAAGTATTGGCATCTTTACAAAGCTACTTAAGAACGATGTCAAAATAGTATCTTTTATCTGCTTTATTAGTTACTATTCCATTTTCTTGTTTCTTTATTCTTAGTCTCACCTGTGGAAACTAGAAATTGAAGCCAATTTCATTGAAACCATGAGAGAAAACTGTCAGTGATTTACTAGATATAAGACTATGTTCTAAAGCCTGTGGGAGGCAAAAATGAGCATGTCAGCTGAAGGCAATCTAGCGGAATTCAAATGTACTAGAAATCTAACCTAGAATGTTGATGATACGGAGTCCATTGTTCCCTTCTGTCTTCCCAATAATAATTTTAGACCTTTTATGCCTTTCAAATATGGTGCAGCACAAAAGAAAATTGTCTCAGAAGTAGCAAATTTCCCTTTCTTACCAAAGTCTCTACTATACTTTTTGCCATGCCAAGGGTTTCATCAACAAACAAAACTAATTTCCTGGAAGACACAATCAATTTAGATATTAAGCAACCCTAGCCTTGTGCTTTTCCTTAGCAAAAAATATCATATCTCACCAAAGAGAAACACATGGTGTATTTAAGAAAAATATTGTATTTACAGTAGAAATTCAGAGCAGCCCATAATCATATTAAAAATTTAACTCCGATCATGAGCTAAAACATTCTATAAGCTGTTTATCATCTTGATCAAAGTTTAGAAATATATTTAGGAAAAACATTCTCTAGATTAAAAACAATCAATGATAATTTGATTAATTTTTGCAGAAATAGTGATATTTCTGAGAATTAAGGCCAAAAATAAATACATTAATATTATTAAAATATCACTGTTATGAATCTGGAATCTATATAAATTTATTTATCAGTATTTATAACTCTAAGATATTTACTATTATAATAATTCCCCAAGTTGCCATCATTCATTACAAAAACAAGTAAAATCAGACATGTTTGTCTTTGAGACATTTTCTTTGTTTGGCTCCATTTCCCTGCATTAAACTTCGAAGGTATCTAGAGATACAGAACATGAGTGAAGCACAACTTTCCCTTTGGCCAGAATGCCAGAGACTAGCAATCAGAAGCTCTCATTTGAGACTGAAGATACATGGAGTTACAAAATATAAAAACATGAAGTTTGCATCTAGCTTTTTTTTTTCCTCCTCCAGAGTGTAAACCTTTCTGGGAAAGTGAAATCAAGGAACAGACTCCACAGGGAATAAATCATTTTCAGCAAGCCAGGCATGATTCTGTGCAAAGGAATGACAACAAAAAATAACTTATGCATATAGATTCCTTAACCTTCTGGCCCATAAAGAGTTGCTCTCACTGCAGGTTTCCTTCTTTGTGGGAGATGGGAGCTGGCCAAGGACACAGTTTGTGAGTCTATTCACCATACTGTCTCTGCTGGTCCAGACATTACTGTTTCTAGTTAACCATATGCAATGTTACCAGGGTTGCTGGAAACTTTATAAAATAGATGTCCATCTAAAAAATACAAGTGTGTCAAACACTAGAAGTTTGCTTACAATATGCTTAGTGCAATAAAAAATCTAAAGAAAATTGTCTGTTCTCCTGATTTTTTCCTACCGAGACTTTAAGATGAGCTGCCCATTTGCTATGCTTCCTTAGCTCCCAGCCTTTCACAGTCCCCAGATCCTGTGGGTTACACGGCCAATTGATCATCTAGGCAGCTCTTAAAGAAATTCTGTGTGAATTCTAACAAGCTTTTTTCAGCAGAAAATTCTGTAGACTCCCTAACAATTGCTTTGGACTACCCAGTGTCTTAGTCTGCTCATCTGTTTATGAAATCAGCTGCCTTGGTTGACCTATGCTCAGAAGACCCAGGAAGTAAACTATCTCAGAGAGCACATAGCAAGTATTTTTCAAAAGCAGAATTTTCCCTTTAAAAAAAATTGTGTATGGTTGGCTTATCATCTTGATTCAAGACAAAACTCTTACAGAACAGAAGATAAAAATTTTTTTCTGATGAAAAGACTAGCTCTAGCACTGCAACAGTAGCAGGGCTGGTTGAAGTTAATGCTTCTGCCTCTCAGACATTGTCCTCCCCCAGAGAAGCCAGTGTGTTCAAAAAAGTATTTCAAGAACTTGTCCCAGATATATGACATGTTTTTGTCAGACAGACAGTATTAAAAAATAGAGACTTAATATAGTATTTTATTGAAAACAGTGTAACCTGATGCAGTGCACTACGTAACTAGATGAGAAGCAATTCATACGACGTAATAAGAAGAGAAGTTATGGTCAGCTGTGTCAGGTCAATAAGCAATAATGACTGAGGCAGAAAGTATTTCCACTGAGATTAATGTCAGTTATAGGAGCATCCTAGTGCTACATCCAGATCCATTAAATCTACCATGTCATTAGCATATAAGCAAATGCCCTGTGGTTTAGTCATTATTACAAGCATATGTTTGTTTTTAAAGACGATATCATTAGGATATTTTAGTTTTGCTTCTAGTCTTAGTCATGCAAAACATGTCCTCATGCTGTACAAAAACTTGTTATAATTTATATCCAATTATTTGCTTATCAAGATACTTTAAGAATAGAAACCATGCTTTAGAAAGTAATTTTGATGTGATTGAGTGCCAACCAAATTCAATTTTGACATTCTTAAGTGAATTTAGTGCTAAGTCTAAATTTATGGAACTAGTTGATCAACTTCTTCATTTGTTCTCCTGACAGACACAGTACTGATAAGAGCTTGTAAGCTTTCCATAAATTTCTCTTCTTTGATTTTAAAACAGGACAACCTCCAGACCTTTTATTTCCCAACATGAGTCCTAAGATAGCCTAGAATGGCATCAGCTTCCTTTACAAGTGTATACACAGCCTAAGATAGCAATTTTTGCCATTTCTTAATTTGGTCACATTTGAATTAGGACAAATTGGGATCAACAGTGAAGCACTATTTGAATGGAAGTAAATCAATTTTTTTTTTTCCATCACATGTACTATATGTCCTTTCACTCTCCTATAAGAAACTCTGACATACCTTTGTTTTACAAAGAGAGAACAACAAATCAAGATCCTATTTCATTCTACAGACAACACTCCTGCTTTTCCCTTGTGGCTCCTTTAATTAAAATTAAAACTAAAAACTAACTTAGAAACTGATCCAGTACTCATGAGAATACTGAAAAGCTTTATTTGATACTGAATCAGCTTCTTAATTTATATATTCTTCTGTTACAGAGCAGTGCTCTATTCTATATTACAGCCACTGAGTTTTCTTGTTGTAATTTGTTAAGATGAGTAGAGTAGAGAAGAGGTAAGCACTGGGACAGCTAAGCCTAAGCAGGGGAAATGCAGTAGTAACAGATGTGAAATAGCAGGAAGGAGAATAGGGCATTATGAAAAACAAGGTAGGGTAAGCTGTCAAAAAAACAGCAGGACAGGAAGGTTGGCAGGAAGAGGATCACAGGTAAAGGTGTTAACTAGTATGAAAGAACAGATTGCTCAGCAATTTTGTAGAGAGTTACAAGTCAACCAGGAACAGATACACACAAAGACAGAAACGATTAAAGAAGCTTCATTGCTTTGCTTGTGGGACAGAACTAGTTCTACCTCTGAGGCTCCTGGGTTGCTGAACAAGAGTGCTACATCCTTTCATATTGATAATCCAGTCCTTACCTCCTATTAGCTTGCAATATTCAAACAGAAGGATTATGAGGCTCCATTAACTTTCTTCAAACTACTTATTTATTACAAAAAATACAATGTTTCATCACATGTTCAGCAGACAGCAGCACTGATATATATCAAAATAGAAAGTAAAATTTTAAGCTAGTTACAGAGGTCATTCACTTTTGAATTTTCTATTGACTGTTCATAACAATGCGACACGCTGTTCAACTCCCCCAAGCACACACAACTCTCCTAGTGATTACACAAGCAGAATCTCACTGAGGGCAGGACTGGATATAGACAGAGGTAAACAGACAGGTCCTCTGAAACTCAGTAGATAATCCTCAAAATTAACTGAAGAGGCAACATTACACCCAGTTTTGTTATAAGACTACTAACGGACTTCACACAGATCGCTACACAGCTATGCAACAGAAATAACACAACTGATTTAGGCCATATTTATACCACAACACAAGGTCTTAGTGCTGTCCATGCTGGCCTTGCTTCTTCATGTAGCAGCAGGGCATTGTAAAAACTAAAATTTCTCTATAATAATTAGAATCAGCTGTGTATTGGCAAGTTTAAAATACCCTCAGGCATGTAACATTTTCTTTAATAAGCTTAAATTAATCAACAAATACACTGTGCATATGTAAACAAGACAGTTAAAGGAAAGCATCATTGTAACAGTAGTATTATCACTATAATCTCTACAGTACTAAAATTGATGTAGAAATGCTTTGTGTATTTCAAACCCATAGTGCCCTGTGGCAAAATAATTCTGGTTTTTAAAACAGAAATATATTAAAATTAATACACTCTCTCTGAAACAATTAAACTCAATCTTCTAAAGCATTAATTAGGGCCTACTGTCATTCACTTTTTCTCAAGCTAGATTGATAACATTCACCAACTGCTCAAATTCTAAACAATACTGTCATTGCAGGTATGCTGTGAAGTTACCCTATCTTTATCCCATTGGTGTATTCCTTTTTTACTGCTAACGTAGAAACTAAAGAAGGACAAAAAGGAAGAATTACAACATAGCCAAAAAGAGAAGAAGTATATTTAAATGGCTTTTTTTGATTTTTTAGTATACTCATTCGACTTAGAATGCATGGTCAGACTAGCGATACCAGAAAACCTTTTTTAATTGCACATTCTATTTGCCCCTATTCTATGCATTCAACCTGCAGAGAAGAAAGACATTTAAAGATTACCATGGCAAGTTTGTAATGAAGCAGATACCTCTTTGTCTGTCCTTGCGCCAACAGCAGCAGAAGGGATACTAATTAGAGGGTGAATTATTAGCTTCCCATGGTGCACTGCAGGGGCATTAAAAATGAGTGTAGTTTGTTGCTTTCCTTTTAGATGGTTAGTGCTGGTTTAATATATTCTTGTTTCTAGGTGAGCAGCAGGGGACAGTTTTTATGATTATAATTGTTGCATAATTACTGGCCTAAGGTTGCCTATTGTTAAATAAAAATGCTGAGATACTAATGTTTTATTGAACAGTACAAGTAGATAAAATTGTAATATATTTTCCTGAACAATATAAGCTTGTTATCTGGCAGCTTGGTGACAACTCTGAGTTGTCTTGTGGAGAAAGACTCTGATTTTTCGCAAAGACTAAAAATAAAATGCATTTTTTTAAAACTTGAAATATATTCAACTTAAAAAAAGAAGTTTTATTTTAATTTATTCCAAAGAAAGGACCAAAACCTGCATACATAACCTAACCTCTTGTCACATTTTACCTCATGAGGAATGTGAACTGACCTCACAATTAAATGACTTGTAGATCTCCCTTTTCTGCAATCACAAATACACAAATACCTTCTACATTTTCTGCCCATATTCTGCCTTTGCAATAATCCACTACTGATTAACAATGTAAGAAAAAAACAACCCAAAATAACTAAAATAAAAATAAAGAAAATTAAGAAACAATCACTATAAAGTCAAACCAGAAATTTGTAATAGCTTCTTTGGCTCCACCTTAGGTAGCAGAAAAGCTGTTTGAATTTGTAGCAAAAAGGTTTTCATACTTCATCTCAATTTCCTGTTCTGGTTCCTGTATGTCAGTAGGTAACAGGCTACTTTGATGTCCCATGGTTTATCCAGGTGGAGCTCTATCTGCCAAGCCACCTGCTCTGCACTAAAACCCCCTTCAGAGAAGCATTCTGAATGTGAACAACCAGTTCCTGCCACTTGTGTCTATATCATGTTTGCACAGATGTCTTTCTGAATTGTGCAAATTGTAGGAGTCTTCAAACAACTATCCTAAGTAAACAAAATGCTGTTTTAACCTCAACTGGTTCTTTTTACAAAGGAGGAGCAAGAGGACATAGAAGAAAGGCAATTGTTTGTAATATTTTTTGAAAAAGAAATCATTCTCATCAAATTTTTCCAAAAACCAATTAGAAATTTGCTAGCATTGCACTAAAGCTGATAAATTTCCAGTAAAGATTACTCTTATTAATTGTTCAATGGCAGAACCTCCTTATTTTTCTTATCTTTCCAAAAAGTAAACCAACTAAGAAATAGTTAAAACTGAAGAATAATTAGAGGACAGAAAATAATTGGCTGTCTTAAAGAAGTCCTTAAATGGTCTTTCAGTGCTTTTTCTTGTTGAGTCTGTTCTTCCCTATGCCTTTTTCTTCAGACAATATAGGCCTTACTCATACACTTCTAAAGTGAAGAATAGAGTCAAACCTTTAAAGATCTGGAGACACTGTCGTGTTGCCTTAGAAGTCATTCTTCCTCTTGATGCCTTCAATCTCTTTAAGTAGCATCCCTGAAAACCTTCAGTTGCGGTTCCACCAGCTCATTTAAGATATGTTATAGTCATGAGGAACATTTTGGAAAACTAGCAAATGTTTTAAAGCTTTTACTAACTTACTTTTTTTTCTCTAAATCATGACAAACGTTTAAAATTCTTTAAGAGAAGTAAATACTTGTAGCTAGACTCCTGTGTATCCACATACACAGTACATTTCAGGAGAAGAAGATAAATTGGAAAAAAACCTCTAAATCACCATTGTCTGGAGGTTCTCCTTCAAACTTCCACCAGAGAGGAAGATATATCAATTCTGTCCACACTAATGCCTCCTATTTCAATGGTATTATATTTAAGAGATGAAAATAAGCATAGTATTGCTTGGAGGTTGTTAAAAGTAGGGTTAGTATTATAGTGCTTGGGTCTTTAAATATTGTTACATAGTGAAAGAAAAGAGGACTACACTGTCCATTCCCAGCTGGTGGAATACTGCACCCAATAACCACCTTTCCTTACTCAAGTCATCAGTATCCTTATTTAACTTCTTCCACCTTGACCTAGAAAATACATCAGTCATTTGCTATTTTTGTAATGAAGTGCTGATCTATGCAAGCCTGAGCTGGCAGCTCTATACAGTACTTCCACCACAACATTCTGCTGGCTGCCAATCTCAGAAAACCCCTTGGTGTTGTTGAACATAAGATATCACTGACCTTTCCTTCCTTGCCAATGAAGGAAATATTTAAAAGCTAAGGCCGCTGTAGAGATAACACAGACTAAGGAACTGATGGCAGCTGTCATCAGTGGACTGTTATGCTATTGTGATTAGAAGTATATGCCCATTTATATCACACAAGCATCTCAAAGCAAAGACAAAAGAAATGGTTGTGCACGTTTTTAAACTTCATCTAAGACAAAAACTTGGGTATTTCTATCAAGCCTAGCTTTGTTTTTGTAATGTGGAAACTTTACTATCAGAAAATGGTTTCCCACAAAAACCTTAGTGCAACTTACTGTTGTTCCTTTATATATTTTAAAAGATTTTTCAGTAAGTGCAGGAGGAAATCCATACAATTTCTTCCATTTTAGGAATTTGGATTATTCAGCATTCATATTAACAAATTATTTTTTTTCCTTCCTACTTGTAACAATCTCATTTATTTCTTCTGGCTTCAAATTTCTTTTTTTCTTATTTTTTGGTGTCAATAACCCAATGGCAAAACCTAAAAATTTTCAGTGATTACGTTTACATATGTCTGTGGATCTTTCCCTAAACAAAACCAATAGAAAAAAAAATCCCTTGGCTTAGCTCTATAAGCTCTGGTATCAAAGCATAAAAATTCACTAATTACTTTAAAAAATGCGCTAATTTCAATCAGCTTTTCAGACTCCATTCCAATAAATAGATTTTAAACGCATGCCTGAATGAGTTAGAAAGAGATACATTTCTGAACTGCAATTATTTATTTTAATTTCAAGCTTTGTGCTTTAGAAGTGCAAAATAATATATTAAAGCTCTAGGAGCATTTTATGTTCAGAAACTGATTGCACAAGAGCTATATTATGAGTGGGATCATACAAAGAGACATAGGAATCAAGCATCCTCTCTCAAATACCTCTTGTAAGGACATAGCATCTTTGATTTACTTGCACAACTGGGCAACACTCACTCTCTCCCTGCAACTGAGGTATGCCAGTTGTCTCTGCTGGCCAGGCAGACACATCACAGGAGAGCTTTGATGGTAAGCAGCTGATTTTGCAACCCCCACCCCAAAACCAAAGGAGATCCTAGAAGAAACTGTGACTCTCTGTCCCAAGTTGTTCCAAAGGTCAGTCTGTCCTCTTCACCCATTTCAATTATTTATAAAGCCACATAATGGAATATCAAAACAATTCACAATCTGTAAGGCACATTTCAGAGATATTTAGGTTTTTTAATGAATGGCCCCATAAAGGCATACTGATGTTGGTTTTCACTGTGAGCTAGGTTTCAAACCCATGGGTGTTTTTTTTTCCTGTTTCCATCACTGTTTATTTATAAATCTAGCCTGAACACTCCAGTACTGTAACAGGGTTCACCCACTTAGATTCAGCTGAGGGACATGAACCACCCTGCCAAAGTGAATATTGAGTATCTTGGGTTTTATTAATTTAAATAAAATCCACTTAACATTTTAATTTTAATTGCTTGTGTCATAATTTCTGTTAAAATTAATCAAAAGAATGTTAAAAGCTGATAAAGTGTTTTGTCCAGAAAGACTGCAGTGATCCTCCCAATTGAAATGCTTTTATTCCCTGGAACTGACAAACATTTCTTGTAACAGTAAATCAATCAGCATCAGAAAGAGTTGTTCCAGTGTCTAACATTAATACACTTAATAAGTATTTGCATGCATAGGCTGCTTTTTATAAGAATAATAACAACTGTGTTTGTGATCATGAATTCTATGAAAGGAAAGACCGACCTTTGTCTCAACAAGACCAAATAGGATTGAGCGGCACCTTAAAGGTCTCATTGTATAAGCCTCACTGGATTTGCTTTCATCATATTATTTAAAAGAGAAGGGATTGCCCAAAGCAAGAGTAATCAAGACCTAAAGAGTGACTGCTTAAGCAAAATGACAGATGAATACAGCCACTGTAAAAAAGAGAACACGGCACTAAGGAAATGTCCATGTAAAATAGGAAAGCAGAGAAAACATCTCCAAATACTTTCTTTTTACATGATTACCAGAGAGATTTCTTGGCTGAAATATGAATGTCCATTAACCTGAAGTTTGAGATAGTGAGGAAGGAGAATCAAAACTCAGAATTAGGAGAACAGATCCCATTCCCTGAGCTGGATTTATCTGCTTCTCATCCTCTCTGCAAAACAGGGAAAAGCTACTGTATGGTTAGATGCACAGCATATTAGATAAATAGCCTGAACCTTTTTTCTTGGAAATTTTTCCAAGAAAAATATAGAAACTACATAATAATATGTAGGTGCCTTCAGTGATAACACTGACATTTTTTAAAAGTGGAATGTAAGGCAAGTTGTGATATGTTCCAAGGAGATAAACAGAGTTACCACAATGTAAAAGGTGGTTGTTTTGTACCAGGGGACGGGTGGGGTGGGGATGGGAGGGTGGTGAGAGGTTCTTTACCTCAATAAGAAAGAACCAACACCAAATGGCTTAATAAAATAGCTGTTTTAATAAGATAGAATAAAAAGAAGAATATAGATAGTAGATCTTACAAGATGGGAACCCCGTGTTTGTACAGTGTCGGACAGACCCTGGATGGATTTTCCCATGGCACGCTGTGCAGAACCTGTCCATAAAGAGAAGCTCCTCCTTTTGGGTCATCCAAGCTATTATATGGTTTCCTTACAAGGAAAGAATTCTATTCATAATTTCTACCGTCAGACAAAAGAGAAGTTCATATAAGAACTTCCCGCTGCACTTTTAGATAAAAGATGAGGCACACAGGTACTGTCATTGCCAGTACCAAGTGGGAGTTGGCTGCAGGCTCCTCTGTTACACTGAGCCGGCTGATGTTACTCTGTGACCAAGGAAATTGTGCAGCCCAACACAGGCCTGAAGGCTAAGGTGTTCCCACAGCGCAGCACAGCTCAGCACAGGGTTGGGCCTCCTCAGGTTAACAGTGTACAGTGGTCTCTCAGTCAGGATCACTAGAGTGCTGCAGGAAAAATGAAGTCTTACTCTGCTGAATTGATACTTTTCACAGAAAATGCTAATGGAAATAGCCACTATAATTTAATGGGGGATTTTAACAAGGTTTTTAGAGGAAAAGGACCAGGTCCCATTTTGTTATCAGAAATATAAAGGGGTAAAAAAAAGTGTTTATCTAACCACAGGTTTCCTGAACCACGGTTGTGGCAGGCTACTAGACAATTAAGTATTTTCAGTGAAGAAATAACAGGAATTTCTGAAATATTCTTGCTTAAAAAAAAAAAAGATCCAATTAAACCAGGTGAGAGAATAAAACTGTAATCTTTTTAAAATGCTTTGATTATTTATGCAACATAAAAGAAAAAAAGTTTATTTAGTATCTCTAAATTTGTTTTCTAAATATATCCTTACAATAAAGACGAATGCTGAAAAAAAAGATCTGCTGACATTCTTTCACATTTGACTTCTTTGTGATCACTTTTAAGAACATCTGAAGCAACCAATTCCCAAACAGGAATGCTGTCAATCCACTCGCCAAATAATCAAAGAAACCAAACTGTAAATTAAAAATTGGGAGGTTTTGCCTGAGCAAGTGGGTTCTTAATGTGATTCTCACCCTAGGAACTGGAAAGAACATGTGACTTCTGCATCCTATCAAAACAACCTGAAATTAAAAATAAGAATACTGAGAATCAGAGCAAAACTCAGATGCAGCTTTACGCTGAAATAAAGAAAAACAAAATATATTTAAAAGAACATCTAGATATACTGATTTGATGATGCACAATGCGAAAAGGATTACTTCTGATAAAGAGTTGACTGCTGAAAAAAGTGGATACAGCTCCACATGAAGCTGTAATTAAAATGAATGACTTGTAAGATGCTGTCTTAAATGTGATTCTGAGTACTAAGCATTACAATAGAGAAGGTCAGGGAAGGGAAGGTCAGGCATGGGAAGGGAATTTGAGGAAAGGGAATTTCAAGAAACAGAATTGAGAAGAGAAGAGAATAGTTTCAGAGAAGAGAAGGGATTTCAGAGAAGATAAGGGAATTTCAGAGAAGAGAAGGGACTTTCAGAAAAGAGATGAGATTAGATAAGAAGAGGTCAGTGAAGAGGAGTCAGAGAAGAAGTTCGGAGAAGGGATGGTCAGAGAGAAGAAAAGGTCAGAGAAGACAAGCTGAAAGTATAGAAAAGACTGGCAGAGAAGAGAATGTCTAAGTAGAGAAGATGGGAGAAGAGAAGGTCAGAGGAGAGAAGATGAGAGAAGACAGGATGAGAGGAGATGGTAGAAGAGAAAGAAGGTCAGAAAAAAGGAAGTGAGAAGGGAGGGAATGAGAGGGAAAGGCAGGGCAGGGCCAGTTCACCTAAAAATTATGCTCTTATGTAATGCCATATTTCTTAGTGATGAATAAAAGCACCACTAATAATCTTTGGGTTTTATGTCGGGAAGAACTATACATTCTAATATGCATTAGTGTCCTTTCCCTATTGTCCGTATATTCAGTCAGTACAAAGCAAACCTAAAAAGTCAGAAATTCATGTACTCTAGCCATCAGGGGCTGTACATTTATATAGTGGTATATGTGTTACAGCTAGTTCTAGACTTTGATCTAGTGCATGTACCCTCATTCGGATGGAGGGCTACTGTTGTTTAAAAGCTTTCTTTCTCATAGTAGATACAGAAATGTAAATTATTATTATATTGATTCTGCTGCACTTGATGGCAGCAGATTCAAATCTCAGCATGACTGGTCAGCATATTGTGTAAAATAAAGTCAATGACTCATTAGCTCCAATGGCATATCTAAGATCCACTATCAAAATGACAATGCATGTCAGTTTCAACAAAGATAATCTCATTCTAAGCTGTTTTGAAGGATATGAATCTGTATTAGAAAAATACCACATACAAAAACTGATTCACGTAGGTCAAAATGTGTTTCTGCTATGACCCCAGTACTGAACCACCATCTGAAGTTTAAACTTCATATTAGTGGTGCCAAATATGCCTATCACAATGCAGAGAACCTAGTGATAAATCATCACAGACAAAGATGAGATGTAGTAATAGACATCACCATAGACTGACAGAATGTTAAAGGGAAAAAACAAATACACACCTCCAAAACAAATAATGCAACAAGTGGTTTGTTAGGTTTTTGTAAATTGTCCTTGTAATACACAATTATTGAAACCTCTAAAACAGTGAATAGAAACATGCTTCATTTTAGCCACCTGCCCCATTTTCATACAAAATTATTCATGTCAGAATGTAACCATGTCATTTCACAACTACACAAAACACTGCTATAGGCCTTGTTGTCATTTGCGCTATAGGAGTGTATGTTGCTGCAGTAGTATCGAGGGCTTGGAAAGTGGATGAAGGGTAACCCTGAAAGCACCCTTTGGAAGCTTTATTCAGTCCCTCATATAGGTGTTAGAACTGAACACTGTCTAGCAGCTACCACATACCTAAATGACAGTAATTGTATGAGCTGTGTACATCATATGTAGTAGAATACAGGGGTTATAAAGACAGCCTAAAGCCCTCAGCATGGGAACAAAGAACAGAGCATGGGAACAACTTATCTTCATGTCTGCAGTCTCTGTAGCACTTCACTGACTACTATGGTCTATCTAGCTTGAAAGCTAGCATTTTAAGAAGTCCATTCTGATCCTAATTTTAACAGAAAAAAGAAAAAAAAATTGTTATCTAGCTACTGGGTGAACATTGCAACGTGTCAAAAGAAGTGCCAAAAACTAACAGAAAGTCCTCTTACAGTCAGAAATAAAGCACACATATTGAAGAGAGAAGCAAACAGGAAGTTGTGGTAGGTTTGGCCACTGCTAGCAGCCAAGCACCCAAACAGCTGCTAACTCATTCCCCTCCCAGCAGCAGGATGAGGAGAAAATAGGAAGAACAGGGGAGCAAGAAAACTCATGGGTCAAAATAAAGACAGGGAAATCAGTAGCTGTTGCAGGCAAAACAGACTCAGCTTGGGCAATTTAAGTTATTTTACTGCCAGTTAACATAAATATTTAATTGAGTGTTGGGGAACAAAGAAGACAGACATTTACTTAAGGAAAATACCAGGCTCAACTTCCTTACTTCACGTTAGACACCTCTTGTCCCCTCCTTGTTACTGCTGCAGGTTACACTCAGACCCTTCAATGAGGCAATGAGTAGTGCAGGCAGCTGAGGCCAGTGTATAGTGGTTTCTCTCTGCCGTTCCTTGTTTCTCATTCATTTCCTATGCTTTGCATGGGTCCTCCACAGTCCCTTTGGGGCCATACCTGCCCCAGCATGGGCTAATCTATGAGCCACAGTCCCTTTGGGAGTGTGCATACTCCATCAAGCAACTGCTCCTCTAATCTTGTTCTTTCTATTCCTGCCTTCCATGAATTCTTCTCTCCTTTCTTAAATATGTTTTCACAGAGGCACCACAAACTCCTCCCAACGGCTTAGCTTTAGAAAGTGGTGAATCTGTTTCCAAACTGGCTGGAAACAGCTGTGTCTGGCACAGAGCAACCCCTGAACTCTTTCTACAGATGCCATCTCTGCAGACACTTTTGCTACTAGAACCCAATACAGATGTTAACAATTATTAGTCTGCTACTGATTTGTAAAAAGCTAGATAAAACGAGGGCTTATCAGCAACTTTCCTCTTAACAGAGAGAGAGAACATGTTTGAAAAATCAAAAGAGGATCTCTGAACCCATTGGTTATGAATAGCAAACGAAAAATAAAATGAAAGACAATAAAACTTTAAGTTTTCTCCAGTTCATGCCACTAATATCCATCCAGGTGGGTTTATTTTTTCAGAACTTGACATAGTACAAAAAGGGGGGACGTTTTAAAAAAGAAAAAGAATAGCAGATAGTCCTGAGGTTAATTTTATTAATATAAAAAGGTTAACACTATCTCATTCACAATCTGCTTTTTGTTCTTTCCTGTTTATTAAATCAATGGAGTTGTAACTCCATTTAAAGATGATACTTAAATGTATTTAACTATGTCAAGGAAAGAAAGAAGACTTTGGAGGGTTCCCTTCAAAAACCTGTTAATAAAAATGGACTCTTAAAATCATTGGGGTGTTTATAAGACTTGGCCTTCTTTCTTTCCTATATTTCTTTGCAACTCATGGATCACTAATTATGGCATTTTCACCAAGCAGCAATGACATGCTAAATTAGTCTATATCCTTTTGGCAATTTAACAATGAGCATTAACTATTAAACTTTAAAATCAAGCAATATCATTGATATAAAGCTGGGAGTTTTTCAAAGGAAGATAATTAGATGAAGAATTAAGAATCTTTAATGCTGACTTTTTTAATAAAATGGATGCAAAATTAAACATGTAAAATATGACAGATAAAGAAGCCAAAAAGACATAAAATTTAGTAAAGTATAAAATGCAAACTGTTCATTCCTATTTATCACTACAACAGGAAATGTCAAGGAGTTTTAATGCTTAATGAGCCCATCAAGCTTAGAATGCACCAATTTTAACATTTTAGCTAATTGGCTACAACATTTTTGCCTGCAAAGTCCATCCTCTATGGCTCCTTCCTCCTCTTCTTCCCCTCCAAAACAGCAATACAAAAACTCTGAGTATCTTGCCTGAACTAAATTGCACATTTTACAGTGCAGAGGGCAGTTCATGGGTTATTTTTTAAGAAGGCAGTTCAGAAAATATTTCAGAAAGGATTTTTTGCTTTTGGCATGGCTGACATTTGTTTTGATACATAACAACATAGTTAATATAAGCAATGGTGGAACAATAATCAGTTCAGCTTTGTGAGGATGTTGCTTCACCTTTTATACAACCTCACATTAAACAAAAAAAGCCTTGCTAAATAAATTACTGGCATTATATTAACAAATATTCTTAGAGATCTTTAATGTCAATGTAAAAATGTAAAGTCTACTCTTGGCAGCATGAGGGAGGATTAAGCATTTCTGACTTGCTTAAGCCAGCAGTTATTTTAGTCACCTATGCCTGTAGCTGTGGTACACATAGCCCACATGACCTTGCACCAGAAACAAAACACAGGCATACAGGGACACAAACCTTTTTTTACTGGAACTCCAGAATGAGTGTTTGCCATAGAATATATAGTCTAGAATAAATACTAACCAATGAAGAACATGAATTACCACACAAACTTTCTGCTTTTCTTTTTTATCTAGTTGTAATTTAAATGCAATATAAATGTATCATGATCTTTCCAAGTTTTATGTCATCCATTTAAGCCAACTTTATGTAACATTTTAAAAACATATCCACAGATGACTGTGATGCTTCTTTGGAGGTATCTGAAATTGGTATGTTTCTTTTGGAAGCTACCAAAGAAGCTCATGTAGAAGAGCATCTAGCCTGGACATAATTTGCGAGCCAATAGCTTATACAGGCTGATACATTGTGGCATCCAAGAAAAGTCAGGTAAGTCAATCATAGGTAAATTTCAAAGCTGAATAGAATTATTTTGAAGATATTTGATCCACAGGTGACCTCACACAAAAAGACAAGGATGTGAGCCCAATTGCTAGTAAAAGAAACCATAGGCATACCTTTCTAGATCATTAGTTTTTTAAGATTAGGAAATTGGACAGCAATCTGCGTTCAGATCTTGAATGTCAAGATTTAGAAGAAACCAAATAAGTACATGGTAGTTAGTGCTTTTTTGGCTCTGGGGTTTTTTTCCTCACAGATATTAAATAACTACTCTAGAACTTCATATTAAGATTATCTAGGTAATTTAACATCTCAATTTGAAAAGCAAGTATTTTCTAAATAAAATAGAGGCAGTCCTCACCTAATGAGTATCACGCCATTCCATTTGCAGACACTATAGGATTGATTGTGTTTTTTCTATTCAGTTCTGGAATAACTGCTCCTAGAAAACAAATGGATTGCATACTAGTCAGATGAATGAACAGTTCTTTTAGAAATGCACTTAAGCATGTGCACAAACCCCATTAAAGTCAAGAGGCTCATACTATGCTTAAACACTTTATTGTATATTCATATATTTAAGCATACATGCATGTGATTTTCTAGATCAAGAAATGTAAACTGGATTTGTAACTTGAGTTTCTTTAAAAGAAATCTAATTAATTAAATAGCTATTATTCAAAACAAAGTCAGAGAAAAATCTAATGATCTGATAATTCTGAGATAATCTCTTTAAAATCAATTTTCTTACCTGAAGTTATATTGCTTCAAAAAAATAAAAAAGCAAAACACTAAGAAACCCTCTGTCCTGGTATGAACAATGCATTTGATTCTCTGCAGAGATAAAGTTCTTCTACCAAACAAGAATCTCTTTTTGGTTCCATCAGGTTTTTTTTAATTATCTTCCTGACAGTAGATGTGTCAGATGGCAATGCTTATTTTGACTGAAGATTATCCATTCAGCACAAGCTTAAATTAAGACAGTAGGGAACATTTAATCTCCTCCCTCTAAATTATGCTGCCCCTTAAATCCCAGTAAATATGTTTTATTGGTATTAGACCTCAAAGATTAAAAATATTCCAACAAACAAAACATGCTGAGTGATTGATACATATTACCATTGTTAAGAAGCAGCTGACACCAGCTGGCCTCATGCTTCATCCAACTTGCCCATTAAACCTGCCTCACTGCTCTGAATGAGTTTATATAGCAGGGTCTCTGGCAAAACCTTGGAATGCTGTCAAGCCACACAATCATAACTATTGAATATAGTGTGCATAATTGTATCAGCAGGGAGACAAAAGATTATTGTTATCACTGAACAACTAAAAGGTACAGAGCTTTACTGAGTAACATTAGCACTTGAATGTTGTATAGTAACAGTGTCTTTCAGATCATCCTGGTTGGGAAATGTTGATCTTTTCATCTCCACAGCTGCTAAGATTTACTAGGTTGAAGAATGGTAAGTGTTAAAAAAAAATATTAAAAATAAATAAATAGAAGTTTGAGAGAAAAAGGGGCAGGAGGGTAACAAAACTGTGAAGTATGTGCAGTTGATTAAGTGGCTGAAACCACCACTTTTGCTTTATGTATTGATTCTCACACTTTTTGTTTTATTTATTTGATTGATGACAATGGTGTTTCATGTCAGCTCAAGCCACAATAATATTTTACAACCATGTTTGTGAGAGCTGAACTAAATGAGAACAATTGGATCAGAAGGCCCTCAGTCACATTTCTTTGATTTAGTGAAGCAGGAGCCTATCTTTATTGTGCTGTTGCTAAAACCATCAGTAATTAAAGCTGAGTGCTTAAATCTTTTAAGTTCATCAAACAACATGCCCAACATGCTTACTGATTGCTAGAGATGTGCTAAACCTTGAAGTCAACCAACCCAGCAAAAGCTGTTCTCTGAAGATTTGAAGAACCACAGGAAGTATTTCTTAGAATAATTTTAGAGGCAAAATATGCCCATTTTCTTTAAAATACTATTCAGCAAATAGCTCCCAAATTGTTAAAGAAATGCAGAAACAATATGGGTTTTGGTGACACTTCCCATGGTAATCTGCAAAAATGGAAAAATATTACATTCAGAAAGTAACACCAATTAAAAGAACAATGAGGTTCTGATTAGAAAAAAACCCAAAAAATATTGGCATGCTTGTAGGTTTGTTCCTGTTCCGAAACACTTTTGAGGAATTTACTTAAGCTGGAGAAGGACCTTAAGAACATAGCTAAAATAAAGCATGTGCTCAAAAGATTCATTGAACCAGGGCTCAAAATATTGCTTTTAAAAGGCAGTCCAGCACATTTCAAACTTTGACTTTAATAACTTCATTAACAAAGAGGTGATGAGCTGTGGCATGATTCTATTGCTAGTTCTAATAATACTATTTTCCCTTAGAAAGCCATGGCTGCTATTCCTTTCAAACTGTACAAAAACCAGAACTAACTCCTTGAGTTCTCTCACTCTACCTGAACCAATCTTCAGGACCTAGCCTCTCTTTAACATTGACTTGAATTACAAAAAAACTCACCTATGTTTGAAAAATATGCTACTTTTGAGGGTCTATGTAACTCACCAGTACTTGTCACTATAAGGGACTCTGTGATTTAATATTTTTATATATGTAAATTAGATCATTTATGTAAATAACGAACCGTGACACACAGGTGAAAAAATATCTTCTGTCAGTAAGAAAAGTCCGTGTTTGGAGAAAAAAATATACCTAGGAATTCTTACTAAACTTGCCCTATGAAGAAGTTCCTATTAACAACTTACTTGCAAGAGGTAAGACTAAATTTCAACTCTAATTGTTTTCCTTGCTCCAACAAGAACAGCTTGTAGCACAAAACTTCAAGCTCAGAAAAAAGCAAGGTTTCTTTTGACTTTTGCACCTTTGCTGTGCTGCAATGAACTTTAGCTTACTGTATTTTGGTCAGCATTAGTGGTTTTCAAAGGAAACTAACCAGAAAATACTAGTGTGTTCAGCTGTAAGCTTGTAATTTATATTATATTTCTCAGTGGTATAAGATACTCCCTTCCCTTGGCCATGATCTACATGAGAATCAGATCTTAAGATCTACTGTAAGACTAGCTAAGATCACATTAACAAGGGCATGAATAGCAATTACCTCCAACTATTTGGTCATACTTTTCCAAAAATATCTAGGATCCAGTTGAATCTGAGAATTCTGGTTTCTTACCAAATTTTAACATTTGACTTATTTTCCCTGCCAGTTGTTTCTTGCTTCTTGTGAAAGTACATTTCTCACTGCTTTTTGAAAAAAGTGTTGGTTTCACAATTTTGTATGTATTTACAGAATACTTCTTTCAATCAATGTCAGTAATATAATGTCTGAATAATGACTAATATAAACATTTTATTTTCATGTGTTTACAAGTGTTAAAATTATTTCACTTATTTTATTTTTAATCAGATATTATACTGTCTTGTTATGATGTAGCAGTAAGGACATACATTAGCTATTATAAATCACACATAAAATTATGAATGTATAAAGCAGAAAAAAATTAATAGAAAAATACATTTTCTTAAAATAAACATTGAATTTTCTGAAACTACTAAAATAATTTCTTTGCTTCAGGAATTTCTAAAGATCAGTACACTTAGGAAAAAATAGTTTGTCAAAATGGGTTTTTTCCAGGAAAAAAACCCCACAACGCAATGAGTATTTTCTGACCAACACCAAGTGTTGCATTTGATGATTTTGACAGCAGAATATCACTGGGATTAACAAATATGATATTTCTGTAAGGAGGCAGTTTTAGCAAAGAAATGGTTCAAGGAGGGCCCAAACTCTTTTCTACTTAAAAGAACAAACTGTTGCTTTCAGCACCTGGTTTTCAATGGGGCTCTGGGGTGTAAAGGTTTGAGGTTTCCTTAGAGCTTGTTAAGGGACCCCAGTTTAATGTTTTTGTTTAAAACACAATAGCAGAAAGGTGCCCTCTTTATGCTGACTAATCATTTAAAAGCAGACTCTGCAATGCATTAGAAAATACACAACAGCAAGTGTTGCCACAGTGTGCCAGCAAGCACACTACAATAGTCACAGGTCTTTTTCTCCACCAACTACAATGACTACATAATAGTCAAAGAATTACTGTTCTTGCAGACAAATTAATTTTTCTTTTATATTTAATGCAATGTACTATACACTACAAAAAAAGTCAGCAATGCAGGTTCACTTATGAGTGACATTTACTTCCACTTTTCATGAGAGGACAACACACAGACCAAAGAGAAGTCAGAAAGGCAGCCCTAGTGCACTATTACAGCAGTGTAGCTGCTCTCTGTACAGGCAAAATATTTTGTGCAGCAAAATTATTTTGTCAACCTCAGGGGCAGCTGTGCTGGAAGAAAAATGTTATTTTAATAAAGTCACTTCTTGAAATATTTAATTGGATTAACATGAAGTCAACTGTCCTAAATAGCTGAGATATAATTAACAATGTGTCTAACAGCTTGAAACAATAAAACCAATCTTTATTGACCACTTTTGTTAACCACTGGTTTTTCACCATACCCAAGTTAGTAAAAAGGCAATTTAATACCAGCTGCTGTGCGCAAGAGTTAGAATGAGGTAGTCAGATAATGAGAACATTGAGTTGAGGTTAACATTCAGTAATTCATATGAAGAAACAAAAAGGAGTGCTTTTTTTTGCCAGCAGTAGATTCTTTTCATGAGTAACAGACTGTGGAATTTTAATTTTCAGGACACCGCACACATATCTTTCAGTACAAGGACTCTCCAGCAGAGCATTCTGATCTGTTAGAAGTGTTGTTTTTTTCTTTAGTATAAATGACCCACAACATGTTCATTCTGAGATATATCAAGGTCAGTTCTGTAATGTGAAGCATCTTTCTCAGTACAAATTGAAAACATGCAAGGTTTCTCTGTCACTTTCAGGGTATCCCATTCTCTTTAAACAATAAATATAGGAAATACGTATTTCCATATATGTGTTGTCAGACTTATTTCTGTAAAGCAACAAAAGGCAGAATTTAACCACCTATCAGAGAGACTAAATCCCTAAGATTTCCAAATATTAGCTGGAGATTAATATGGAAGATGTAAGGGAAAGCTGATCTCACATCAAGCATTTAGTTGGTAGGTCTGCAGGGCTGACTGTTGGTTATGCAGCATATCTAGACTCTACGGTAAACATGCTATAGACTTTCAGGTATTTATAAAGAGAGAAATGACTGATCCAGGCACCAATTTAGATGATGCAGATCCAAATTTTGTGGCTTGGTTCGTGTTACAGAGGACTATGTACGACTTAGAAGTCACTGCAAGCATGTAGTAATTATGTAATGGAGTCCCTGTGCTGTTGCTGCCCTGAACTGGCATGTAAATATACAAAGAGACTAAGGAAGATAGCCTTAAACAGTAGTTGCTAAAGCCAGCAAACCCTGCCTTTTAGCTGTTGTGTTTATACTACCCTGGGTTCTGGCACAGCTGGTGTAAATTGAGGATTTATTTGAAATGCTCTGTGATGAATTTCTTTGCAGAGAGATGCCCTTAGTGTGCTTGCATTTCTCCTATCTGTAAAGCAGTTTTCATTGTGATACAGCAAAAGCTCATTCATATTGTAGGAGTGAGTGTTGTCTTGATAGATAAATAACAATGTCAGTATCCCAGAGATCTATAAAAATAATTCTTTGTAATTGCTGTGCAATAGCTCATACTGATATAATGTAGCAACTATGTGGTCTTTTGGTTGTGTACTACAATATAAAAAAAATTAAGAAACCCATCTTTAAAAGAAAAATGGAGCTAGTATGAGAGATTTAGATACCTTGTAGAAATGGGATGCGGAATTCAATTATGTGTTTCATCCAATCAAGTATTAATAAGCCATGATTCACTGAAGTGTTGTGGAATACCATGGGATCATGCTGTCATAGTTTTTATCACTTATTTTTAACGTTTACATTTAATCTTAATGTAATCCCCAAGTAAGAGAGAAGTCATACCAAGCACATATTTAGAGATTTCTGTATAGTAGGTGATTATGCCATTCATAATCTTTTAAAAGATACCAATCACTTTTGCTAGTTAGACAGAAGTTACTTGTTTAAAAACATATTTTTGGTGTTTAAAATTCAGTAGTTGCAATAGTTAGCAAGACATACCACTCTGGTTGTTTTATCATACTAATGCCTCACCTGCTGAGTTACATAAATTCAATACCCTGGGAAAAATTAGTATATTATAAAATATTCTGCTTTGTCTGGCAAGAAGTAGGAAAACGGATTGGAGAAAGAGGCTTAGCATGACCAAGAACCACTTGCAGTTCCCAGTCAGTGTTGGGCTTTACTGTTATCTCTACACAGCGGCTTGACCAGTTCCTCAAAGAACCTCTTTTTTTCACAGGCAGCATGCTAGCCTTGCTCAGCAGCAAAAGCAACAATTTTTCTTTCAGACACTGTCAGCATGCCACAGCAGCATGATGTGGGTATGGAACCTGCACTTCCGCATGATACAAATATTTCTTGCTTCTGTTCTGCTGTGTGGGTGGAATTCTTCAGTTACCCTGATTTTAGATAAAGATCTGAATACCCTATGATCATCCTGGTGTACCTGGGTCCCGATTCAAAACTGAATACAAATCTACAGAATCGTTCCCTTTGGCCCTGGCAGACTTTGGCTTAGGCCTTTGCTAAGCATTTATAGGAGCTATCCCTTTCCCTCACTTGGTTTACAAAATAGATCACACTTTGTTATGATGCTAGATAGTGCTGTGCAATGCACAAATAAAATACAGAGCAAATACTCAGTATTTTGAGCTAACCATAGGGGACGATAATCCTGTTCGTGCTTCTCAGGTATTTTACCAGCTATGCTGATATAGCATAATTAAAATTCAGGATCATAAAAATCCTAATGCAACCACTAAAATTTCAGCATCCTATTTTCAAGTTGGATAGTCACTTTGAATTCCAAAAATATCTAACAAATTATTCTGGCAAGCAGGAGTGTTACAAACCTGAAATGCAGACATGATTAACAGACAAATCACCAGCTAGTGATTTGAGTACCTTCATCTACTTCATCTATATACCTGATCTGTTACTTGCCTACCTTTAATTTGGACTTTTTCCTCTCTTTTTAAGAGGGTTTATCATGAAACTGTGATATCAGTATACCCGTTATGTCACTGCTTATCACACAGTGCTTATCACACACATAATGCAGGATGGAAAAAAAATGCCTGAATGCTGATCTGTTCTTTCCCAGTTTCACATACAAAGAATGGATATTTTGGCAACAGATGATGATTCATTTCACGACTAAGCTATTGGTGGAATAATTTTTTTAAGTCAAGTCTGAGGTTCCGTTGTGCTCTTCACTGTGATTTCAGAGCCGAATAAGTGCATGAGACCATAAATGAGCAATACCTCTTAATTCAGCAGTAGGTGCTGATATGAACTATACAGAAGCCAGCACAGAACAGTACGTGGCACAATCACTACTTTGGTTTATATCAGGAATGGAATCATCCACCACTTCAAATAGGAAAAAGATTTCCATAAACTTTTGAACAAACAGCATTAAGCATATTTTAACTAATATCTACTTCTGGGAAAATTCGTAACCTTCAGTTGCTAACACGCCACTATGAGATGAAAATATTGTATCATACCAATCATATGCAATTATTCTAAAGGATATTTTATCACTGTACTTCATTTTAAAAGAATAGATAAAATCTACAGGATATTTTCACAAAAAATTCAATTTTTTTAATTGAAAAGGTAAAATTTAAAAAATAGAAGAGAGAAATATTATATAGGCAAGATTTTTAAGTTATGAACTTTGGACATATCTAAATTCAATATATATCTAAAAAAGAAGAATGAGAGTAAATTCCTTTCTATTTTGGTTAGCTGAGAATTCAAAAAATTTTAACAATTTAACTTTTTTCTACTTAATTACATTTAAATTCATCGATGTAATCCAAGCTATTAAAAAAACAAAGGCATTTAGAGTTAAAAAGAAGAAAGTAGAATTTATTAACTCCTATACGGCATAAAGAAGTAAGACATTTCAAAACAAGTGTAAATTTGTGCTCAGCAAGATTTTTTTCTTGAAATTGCACAAAGTTTCATTTCAGACGCTGTGTATTCCATAGTCATTTGTTTATTTTGTTGTTATCTCTGGGAGTGAGACTCATTTAGCTTCCAAAAATATAAATGAAAACTCTTATATGGAGCAATTTTTTTTCTGAAGTGTTAATAAAATAAAGCTAGTCCACTGGATCTTTCCTATCAACATTTTAAAATAAACATTGTACTATAGAAGAGAAAATAGATGATGTATTGATATCAAAGCAAACATTTTCCACCTGAAATACAAGCATACAGTTTACACTGAAATTACTGAATTATTTTACCTTTGCATCCCAAAACAGCAACAAATACAACCTGTTTCTAAAAAATGTGGAAAACACTGCAAGCATGCAACAAAACTTTCTTTCCCAATTTAGACTAGAGCTCTCAAGTTGAGTGTATGTAAGAGAAACATTTAATCATTATGATAGCATAATCAAAATACATATACTCCTCATCCAGCAATAGGCCAAGAATTTGGTACACAATAGCCAGTGAGTCTTAACCACTGCATATTTTATTGACAACAGAGGAATCATTCATGTCTCTTGTACAAGTCAGAAGAGATCTAAATCTAAGTCATGGTTTTATGTAATATGATAAGTAAAGACAAGTTCCTCTCCTGTGCAGTTCCAACTGAAGTCATCTTAAACTTTAAATATATACACATATACTTTCACATCTACACACATAAATACCACAGTTCTTAATTTCTCTTACAAAAGTGCTATGTGAGCAAGAGTTCTGGCCATTTAAGTTTTAAAATAGCCCTGTTTTGGTATTGTTTAACTTAATAAAATAAATCATACTAGCAAATAGTTTAAATGCAGTCAATATAGAGCTAAAAACATGTCAAATACATTATCGAAAACTCTGATCAAATTGTATATTCAGAACACCTGAAAACCTGGGAAAGAACTACACCTTGTTATCAAAATCTATACAGATAGCATGAGGTTGAAAACATGCTAATCAAATGTTAATCTCTCCATAATGTAAAAGGATGCTTCCTATAATTTCAGAGACATCATATCACTTGAGGGCTCTTTTGCAAAGATTTTTGTTTGCATGATCAGTCTTACAAGACCTTCACATTACAGAAAAATCTAGCTATTATTTATGTTTGATATTCAGTTTTCCACGTAAACTTAATAATCCTCATCTTCAGGCCTCTCACTTTAAAAGTTTTGGAAACATCAAGCTGCAAAGCTAGGAAACTTCAAAAAAGAGGCCCAAATTTACCTAATTTGTAAAATAAGTGTGTGCTTATATCAAACATACTGACATATTTGAGAAAATAAAGTGGCCATATTTATTTGCATTGTTATCCTCTTTTCTATACCTTGTCATAACTACATTTTAAAAAGACTAGGACACTAAACACGTCTTTCTAAAGTCCAAATAAATGTTTAAAGAATATGAAAAATAGAATAGAAAGTGAAGAAGATGGATGGTCAAGAGGGTATTTTTCAAAAGGATGTATGAATAACAGAACCAAATTTTTCACATAGATTTTTTTTCTTATTAACAAAAAAACCTTTCAACTCACAAAACCAGAGGCAAAATATATTTTGTTTCATATTAGTATGGCTTTTTTCATCCCATCAAAATATGTTTTGTTGAGCATGTACGAGTCATTATTTGGTAATGTCCTAAGCATGTAAATGGCCCTGCTGGCTTCTCTGAAGTTACTATAATTTTAGCCTACAAGAGTACACTCAACAAAATTAGACAAGACTACTAACATGGTAAAGATGAAGCACTTGCTCATATGTTAGGTGAAATAAAGGCAAAAATACTTAGCAACCTGAAGGATCAAGTCCTGGTTGCTGGATGTGAAGAAGTAACCAGAAAACAATACATAGTCAAATTCAATTGCTTAAAGCATAAAATTTTAGGGTTTAAAATTATACAAATAAAGAAGCTCAGAAATATAGAGTACATGCATCATGAAATTCTGCTTACCAGCTCAAATGTATTGCATTTTGATAAAAATCATATCAGCTCTCTATGCACCTGTGTTGTCTTTTGTGACCTATGTCCATTTTGTATGCACACAACAAAACTAGTTTGGCTGAAAGCTAAAGCTTTGGCAGGAGACAATTGAATCCTGTGAAATTACAAAGCTGCACTTGTAACTACAGTTCACTGAGTAAAACAGCAGAGCAGCTCACAATTCCTGTTTCAAGAAAAACTGTGTTTATTCCTGTAACGACCAGAAAGATACTGCATGGCCAAAGCCAACAGCAACCTATGGGCCAAATCCATTCTGATAGAATTGTTTAGTTGAGATGTGCAGCTCAACTCTCTTGATGTTCAGTCTTTTCCAGAAATCCTCTCTCCCATAACAAGTGATGAGTATTACTTTTTTAGCTGAAAATACAAACTCTGAGCCAAATGTTTTAAAAGCAAATCATTTGCTACAATTTACTTTTATGTCATAACCTTTAGCCTGCAATGGAAGGTTACTACCAGATCTTCTATATGATGCATGTGTTGAATGTTTATGTGAATATTTCCTGCTATACAATTATAAGAAGGACATTTCAACTATATTTTAAGGGTGTGAGATCAGGTAAAAAATGAGACAAAGAATGTTCTGTGCCTTCCCGTCAACACGTATATGCAAGTATGCTGACTATATGTTCTTAGAAGCTCCAGCTCCATTCCTCTCCCCACTCTCTCTTTTCTTTTACCCTAACCTTTTTTCTGTATGAGTGCCAGAAACACAGTTCTTACTGCTAGATCTCAGTATTGTTACCTATTCCTATTTTACATTCTAATCATTCCACAGAGGGAGCCTTTCCTTCCTGCCAAAGGTCTTGGGCTCCCTTTCTTACCATAGCAATTGCAGAGAATCCCAGGATCCAGTATCACCTCCTGTATCCCACTGCTGCCGTAGGGCCATATCCTGTACTCTTACTCTCGTCCTCATTGCCCACAGTATCCCTCTAATACTTCAGCTATCAGATTCCCAACATTCACCTTTCTGTCTCAGATTTCCTAACTCCTCAGTCCAGGATCCTGACTCCCCCAAAACAAGAACTGTACTGAGTCAAACCAAAGATTCATCTATCCCAGCACTTTATTTTCAGTGACGAAAACAAGCAGATTTTTAATAAAAAATGAGAATGGGGCAAATGTATAAGACACCTCCTAGTCAAACAACCTCCTAGCCTCCAAATAATTTCAGCTCAGAGGATTTCCTGAACCCGATTATCTGATTAGAAGGACCATCCCAAAGGATGTTTCTGTCTCTCCCCTTTTAAGTCCAAAAATTTCTGCAATGCCAACATAATTTAGACATTTCCCATCCCTAAAAAAAATTTTTTTTTCAGTCTGAAGAGTTTTAATTTATTCAATCTTTCTTGTACAGAAGAAGAAGAAGAAGAAGAAGAGGAGGAAGCATGGAGAAGCCACTCCATGCTTCCAATTATCCTTAATATCTTTTTCTGAATCTTCACCACTTTTAATATATTGTTTCTTAAATGAAAGTTGCATCAACACTGAATCCCCTTTTATTTAACCTTTTCTGTTTCTTATGGTATTGGAGATAAACCACTCTTACACACCAAATTTAACTATTTATCTCATCTGGAATAACCTGTGTTATTTTGTAACTTATGTCATCTATGAGTTCCAATGATCCTTCCATGATCCAGACACAGAATTTTCTAAAAATGAAAAATGAAAACCATTTTTTCCTCTTTCAGAAAGCAGTTTCCTAAGCCAAACCAGGTATCAGCCAAAGCACATGCTTAGGGAACAGCTCTGTGAGATATAAAGCAAATGCATAAAATGGCTTCCAAGAAAGATATACCTAAAGCAATGATTCCTTGGCCTGAAACACAGAGAACATGGAAACAACTTACTAACAAATGTAATACTAGTTGTAACTGTAGCAGGTAGTACATATTAATAATAACATGTACTTCACCTCTATTACTTTTTCACTTTACACCCTGTTTATTACTACCACTTAATGATGCCTACAGTACCCTGTCATCTCAAGTCCTTCTTGGTGATCTCCAAGCGTTCATGTGTAAAAGTGTTCTAGTTGAGCCAAAATCTGAGAAAAGACACAAGCCTCTTGAAGAAGCTCGCATAAGCATGTTCTGGACCAAATCTTACATACAAGCACGGAGCTACATCATATAGTCCTCAGAAAGATCAGATGTTCTTTTAGTTAGTTTTAATTAAACTACATTAATCAGCAAGAATTTGCCAAAGTATAAAGATCTGAGTTCTATACTAATTTCAGTGAAATCATTCATGCTAACTTCAGTGTGGTAATGATCAAAATCAAGTATTTAGTATGAAGAAAATGAGGAGATTGTTTAAACAGGTAAAAATTACCTACAATTCTTTATGCTAGATACTTTATAGGTAACTATAAAAACTTCTTAGTGATCAGGAGAAAAGAAATCTTGCTCAAGCATCATTCTAATCTACCCTATCTGATAATTATTAAATTATTTGCATTTTTGTTAGAAGAATTTATTCATATTGTCTTATTTTAACAACATTCATAGTTTTCTAGCACTTTACTAGTATAAACCAAGCAAAGTAACCAGTACAAAAGAGTTACAGGAAGGAAAATATTAAGCAGAGGAAGAAATGAACAAGATAACCTTCTACCTTGACCCTGCAAACTTCATTCACTTCAAGTTAGGAATCTGGATGGCTCAGCTGAAGACACTGACAATACTGATATATGTAACTAACACCAGACAAAATGACCCAAGTGCTAGCTAGCACGTCTTGCAAGTTCTTGTTAGATTTCTGTGGTTGATAGATTACTACTATTTTTTATCAGTGTTGCAAAATTATATCAAGCTCAAATCTTTGTTTTGCTAGATACAATTAAAATACACAGTAAAACATGTCCCTGCTTCAACAACTTCACATTAGTAACAGATTATAAAGCTATGGGATGGATTTCCTGAAATGCACAGGAAACCTTTAAAATGAAACAATCTTTTTAGAGACACTGATCTGGATCTAATCTCCACATAGCTTTCAAAAGCTGCTGAACAGAAACGCTAAAGTACTGGTCTTGGAAGGCTGGTAAAGGAAGGGTTGTGAGTGTCATGTGAAAGTAACCCAAGATTTAAACTATGTTAGTCTGACTATTGGAGCTCTCTAACAATTGAGCAGAAGTAATGTTTGCCTGAAACACTCCTGCTGAGTCTCTTGACTAACTGAAGCAACTTATTTCTTCCCAACTAGATAAAGGCAAAAATAGCTTTAAGGGAGAAAGGACACAGAGCCAAATATTTTTGAGCTAGAATCCTCATAAACAGCCATACCTGTGAGGAACTAAGATGAATTCTGTCTACTTTATTGTTACAAATAAAATGAAACACCAAATAAGAGAGAGACTTTACACAGCATGCGGACTGGATTAGTGGAGCAGGTTGAGAAACATCTCTGCTTATCATATCTCACAAAAAAATGCGGGAGGAGATGGAAACTTCACCTATTTGATTCTTTAATGTAAATTAATTCTTTTCCTTGTCAAAATTATATCAAAACCCCAGTAGAAAGAACAGATCATTCTTTAAAAAAGTAAACAAACAAACAAGACAGCTTTGATTTGAAATGAAAACGAACAGCTATGAAAGGATAGGCTTTCATTATTTTGGAGACCTTGGCATTCTTGCAGATATATTCATGAATTAATCATTGAAACACTTAAACTCAAATAAATCATGCATTTTCCAATGCCAATATTCTCTAAAGAGTACTGCAAATGTTTATTAAATAATAGTTCTTTAAACTCCTTGCATCAGGAACCTCTTTCACACACAACTAAATGAAAGAAATGTGTGACATTAAAGTCCCTGTAATCTTGCAAAACCAAAGAAAATTGTGAGTAGACACTAGCAGTATGTCACCATGTATTAACAGTACTAAAATCTGTTAACGAAACTACTATACATATAGTAAACAGCAGGAGTTTTGGAATGCCATGCAGCTTTTAAATTATTAGCACTAATTAGCCAAATCAAAAAAAGATCAGGAAACACATTAGAAGTGAAGACAAGTCTACCTGTATTGCTGTGTCAAAATTACATTTCCAAACAACCAATTAGTAAAGACGACCTTTCAGCCCAATAAGCCATATGTAAAGTGGGACAGCTTCATTACAGTGGCTCCCTAATTAAAATGTAAAGGCTGCTGATCATTGCATAATTAAACAACATGTCATGTGGTTTCATCTGGCAATTGCAAGCAGCTAGGCCTAAAATCATTAATGACTAAGACGTTGTCTAAATGAGTCCAGAGACTGTAGAACTACATTCTGTCAGAACCGAGAGCATCCTATGGTCATTATGGAGATAATATCCTCCAAAGGGACTGTTATGTACAAAATGTTGAAGTTCTTTCTCTCAAAATGACTTTGACTTTTTTATATCCAGTTTTCTTACTAATTAGCCTAAAAGAAAAAGACTAGCAGGGCTAATTAACTTCCAGCTACTGTAATCTAAATATGAAGCTGCAGAACCAAAGATTTTCCCTGTGGATATTCTTAAAGTTTTCCATAAGTTAAAGCTCTGCTATTGAGAAATTATTTGTTAGATAACCTTATGCCTTGATTGAGAATCCCTTACATGGCTTCTTGCTTTACTGAACGCCTGATGAGCAAAACGGTTTGTAGCAATAGTTCTCTATGTTCCCTATACCACAGAGAGTCCATTCATCTTTCAGTGATGATGCATGTAAATGCTAAGAACCAAACTGAATTTGTAGTACTGTGAACTTACTGGAGAATTTTGGGACTGGGAATTGTTTTGCAAAATAATAATGCCAGTCACAACTAGAGCATGTATTGTGACAACATACACACCTCCTCACCTATACTTTCGGAGCTTAAAACTGTAATGGACAAAAGTAGCACTAGTTCAAGTTCCTCTGAAAAGCAAAGTAAACAGGATCTTTTATAAGCAGACAGAAACAGCATCTGTTCCACATCTCAAGCAATCCTTTACTGTTCATCTTCTGCTCTTCTTGCATCTCCCATGTGTATCCTTCACACACACCTTTACTGCAATAGGGAATTCAGATGCCTTCTTTTGATCACTTTGATGCTAAATCTCATTCAAGGGCTTTGCCATTTGGAAGTAAATAACACCGGATCTAATTGAACTTGAAAGAAACTACTTGGCAGAAAAATTAAGAAGATTTTAGTGTTTGCCGAATTTACAGATAATAAAGAACTAAATTAATTTAGGGGAGAAAATAAAAAAATATAAGAACAATAAATATCTGAAAATAGCAGGTGGATAATGATCTGAAACTAAGGGTGAACATTTGATAAATGCAATGCGCATTATATTTCTCAGCTCACAATACCTATTTCAAGTTGTCAGCCTCTCACCAAGGCTTGGTGAATGAAAAAGAATCAGTTCAAGATCTCCACTTGAATTTAACTTTTGTTTCTTTCTCTTATATGTACAATATGTACATTTTTCTTGTTCCAAAACATCAGACACTGGGCACAAAGTAAACCACCAAGATGAACACTAAAAGTGAGGCAACTCTAAAAAAAAATATTATCTCTTCACAAGCTTGGTAGTGGAAAACCACTTTAAGTGTTATTTCCAGCATTTTTACTGCTCACTCTCTCTCTTTAGAAATTCTGTGGACTTACACAGACCTAAAACTGATACAGCTACAATAATTCAGCTTCAAGCAGTGTAAAGTACATGAGAAAGACAAGAAATTAGCCAAATGCTTCTTCCTGATTACCAGGCTTGTACTTCGTACAAGCAATTTGACTCAAAAAATGCAAACAAGAGTTATTTCCATTCTAATTAAAGGATGCATTTCCTCTCTGAGGTTTCTGTATTTCTTGCAGTTTAAATTTTGTTGGTCTTATGGCAAATTGTTATGATTGTTCTGATTATCCCTCTTCATTTCTGGTCTAATAATTGCAATCAACTTGATGCCAAGAAGTCGCCCTTGGTATTTCTTCTGTTGTCTCTAACATAAACTAAGTTTTTCTCTAGATAGACACAGAACTGTCCTCTTTGAGCTTGCTAGAGAACAGTTATCAATTGTGTGTGATGCTCTGCAGATCTTTTCTCTGGTAGAAACACAACTCAGAAAATTAATATAGTAGGAAATCCTACAGTTTCCTCATTAAGCCTCTTATTAACACAAACTTTTGCCATTTGTGTCTAATGGCTGTACTCCTCACAAAGACTAGAGGCCCCTTTACAGCAAATCAGTTAAACAATGGTGCCAACAGAAATATGGATCACAAGACTTTAAAATATTCTGCTATTCATAATGAAGTTTACATAAAGTCAAATTTGCCTCTTCTGAAAGAGGAAGTTCATGAAAAAAAGGTCTTATTGGATCTCTCACTACTGGGAAACATTTCCCATGGATAAAATATAAAAGGATGACATATCTTTTTTTATTTCCCTGAAAGATAGCACTCTTAATATTCATAGTGGACCCTTTTGATTCAAGGAGAATATGCTTACAGTGAGATTGCCTAATTATTAATGTACTTCCACAAAATAGCTAGTGAATGCTCAAAAATTCTTATTTGCATTCGTGATCCACCATCAGGTCTGGACTTTCCATTTTCCATTTTAAAATACAGTAAAAAAATAATGCCCTTTTCCGAGGAGCTAAGAGTATAGGGTCAAGTAGACTATGCACCTGAGAACTCTAAACAGCAAAGGTTTTTAAAGAGCAGACCACCGCTGACTTATTTAGTTAAAAAGACAACTGCTGCTGACTAGGGTTAACTCCACCATGGAGTTTACAATGTATTCAGAATGCCAGTTACCCTGTTTCATCTAAGAAGACATTTTATATTGTATATTCAAATTACTGGTTTACACACACTATAAATGTGAAGTGTCAAATGAGATTCTTAATAGCTGTATTAAGATCTTAATTTTAGAAATATAAAATCATAAAATAAGGTTGATGTCCTCTCAAGAACACAAACACACATCTTTCATGTATCCATCTTCGCACAAGGAGTAACAAGCAGAAAGTTATCCTTAGTCAAACTATTTTGTCTTGTTCTGACAAGGGCCATTTCTCTGTCCTACCATAAAATAGAACATAGGCCCACAAATGTAATCTGACAGGCGACCCGCCTCGCCACTCCTGAGTTTCTCTATTGAAAATTTTTTCCTGTTTTCTAATCGATAAGCAATGAACACAACAGAGTTTCAGAAATTCCTGGAATTCCAACAAAGAGTATCAGATGATTACTGTGTATTATTACATGTTCTTTGTCCAAACACTCTTCTATATCATACAGATTTTCAGAGAAGGCTCAGAAGTAGAGAAGGCGCAGGGCATGTCACACAGTTAATCAAACCTTTTATCTTCCCTCTGTATGGTATGAAAGAACAGAGATCTGCATGCACATGATCTAGGCATGGAAAATGTGTCTTTTAAGTGTTAACGATGAATGAATAAAGTATGAAGTAGGAGTACATACCTCCTCCATTTGAGGATGGAGAGAGACCTCAGAAAATCTCAAAATCTTTAACATAGAAGGAAGAATTTCAGTAAAGGTCAGGAGCATTCAAGGTTTTGAGAGTGGTTTTTTAGTAGTTAGTAAGTCAGTAGTTAGTGGTTTGTAGGTAGTACAGAAAATGGCAGAGCTACCTAATAATACCAGTACATTTATTTATTACCATAGCACTGTCACCATTCCAACATTATGTCTATTACTAACCATAAGACTTTTCAGATACATATGTTAGCATTGTTACTTCATGATGCTCTGATACTTTCATGTTGTTGCTGTTGTGAAAGATTGAAATGTCATTACTCATCATTTTTCATAAACAAATAAAATAATGCAAAGCTTCTCAAAGCAAAGGTTAAAAATGGAAGTAAACCATAGCACTAAAGAAGAAAAAGAGATATCTATTGCAACAAGTACTGGATACCATTTCTGATAAATACATTTTCAAATGATAGCAACAGAGTAGGAATGAAGGAAGCAAGAGAAAGTGAGACAGAGAAAAATGACAGTGTATGGGGAAGGAGAGAGGAACAAACTGTGAGAAGTTACACAGCAATTGCTGTGGTTCCAGATAACAAATAACTGGTCTGTGAGTTCAACAATCCATTAGATGTCCTTAGTTTGTAACAGACATATCCTATTATCACTCTCAGTCTCACAGCACAGCTAAAGTCTGACCCTTAAATTTGGAATTCTTTAAGTTGTTCCCAGAATCAATCAAGATAGCAGCCATTATTTAACATGGAGTTAAATTCCAGAGCAGTAAAATTAACTTGCATGTAGTTTTAAATATTACAGTATGATCAAACATGCTTTTTCTTCTTTACATTATTCACTTTTTTCACTGCGATTTACACTGGATTCTTCCTCTGCTAGGAACAATCTGAGAGCTGGCAACATTTCAATGAAACCGTGGCAAACAAGCCTGTCCTCTCCCTGTTCCATGCAAACACACTCAGCAAACACTGAATGCATCAATTGTGGCACAGCTAATTAATCTTATCTTACAAATAGATAAAAAAATTTAAATATAAAACCACGGTGAACAGAGAGATATGCCTCTTTTCCATATAACATATCACTTGCAGCAAACCATAGGATTTCTCGTGCTTATTAAATGTACCCGAATAAAGTTTTCCTCCATTCATCTGCAGTAACTAGATATGCTTATATGTATTGTGCATACCTGACTGAAAACAAATGTGTGCTATATGATACAGTGTATATTTCATGATACAAATACATTCCTTTTCTCATTCTCACTAAAACTATCGCAGGCCAATTCCATTTAATGAACTTTTATAAGGAAAAGTTATGGCCACATCATTTTCCCTTGTGGTGAACATTAGACTCCCATAAGAAACTACCTGTTTCAGAATCCAAACCTTCAGAAAGGCAGAGAAACCTACATGAAATCATTCTGTTACTGGGAAACTGTTAGCACTGGCAACATTGCAAAATGTAAACAATAAATTATAGTGTATAGTTTCTCTATAAAACTAAGAATTCTTGAATTCTTGAAGCATATTGAATATAAAAAAGAGCCAGAAGGTAAACTTTCAGGAAATTTAGCAATAGCAATTCAAGCTTGTTCTGAGGAAGCTATATATGCTGCAGGGCTGGTAGGATTTTTTTCTATCTACAGTCATTCTTTCTAAATGGCCAGAGTCATTGATCCAAAATCTGTTCTCAGTTAAACATGGATAAACTCATTGCTGCCCAAGCACCAGATACAGTAACCAAAGAAGATTCCCTTTATAGCTGGATTCTGGAAAATATATTTAGGGTAAATACCCTAAGTACTCCTTTGCATCTTTCCATCAACCTTTCTCAAATATTATCACAGAAAACAAATCTTAGTACATGCAGTGTGTAAGAAAATAGTGGACTGTTAGAAGGTTATGTAAATGGACACTTCACAGTATTGCAATATCATAGAATCATCATAAATCATAGAATGGTTTGGGTTGGAAGGGACCTTAAAGATCATCTAGTTCCAACCCCCCTGCCATGGACAGGGACACCTTCCACTAGTTCAGGTTGCTCAAAAGCCCCGTTCAGCCTGGCCTTGAACACTTCCAGGGATGGGGCATCCACAGCTCCTCTGGGCAACCTCTTCCAGTGCCTCACCACCCTCACAGTAAAGAATTTCTTCATAATAACTAATCTAAATCTACTCTCTTCTAGTTTAAAGCCATTCTTCCTTGTCCTATCACTACATGCCCTTGTAAAAAGTCCCTCTCCAACTTTCTTGTAGGCCACCTTTAGGTACTAGAAGGCTGCTATAAGGTCTCCCTGGAGCCTTCTCTTCTCCAGGCTGAACAACCCCAACTCTCTCAGCCTGTCTTCACAGGGGAGCTGCTCCAGCCCCCTGATCATCTTCGTGGCCCTCCTCTGGACTTGCTCCCACAGGTCAATGTCCTTCTTATGTTGGGGGCCCCAGAGCTAAACACAATACTGAATGCAATATATTCTTAACAACTATTTTTCTGAAATCAGTCAGAGTGCATAGTTACGAACTCTTGAGAGATCATAGATAATATATAGATGCTGATTGATTGTGTGGATTTTGGTTAAGGAATAACAAAAATGAAAAAGTAAAAACCTTTCTGCAGCATACCTCACAGGCAATCTCACAAAGTCTAAAGTTTGTAAATAGATGGCAGAAGATTTTAGTGTAAAATATCTGAAACAAAAGGAACATGAGTTGGGATACTTCCCATCCTTACATGCAACTCTTTACCACCTCTTGAATGATAGCTGAAAATATAACAGATATGCATTTGATTGTGACCCATTAAAATACGTAACAGTAGATGCAAATGTTCACACAAAACTTCCAGCATTTCAACACATTAAAATATCAGGATATTTCTGATGTACATGCAGATTTTATGCTACTGTAATCCCATTGGTTTTATGGGTTTTTAATTTTTTGCATAGCAAAAGTTGTAATAAAAATATTTACTGACAATACTAGGGAGAGAGGACAAAGAAAATCCTGAAATTTACTACATACAATGAACACCCTTTACCCCTGAAAATACTATTCATCTGAAATAACAGAATTGAGACTGGCAGTGACACTGGAATCATTCACTAAAACTCTTGCACAGTTCTTGAGGAGACATAGCCACAAATTTTTGAAAGGGGGGAATATCTTAGATATGGTCATGTATTTATCTTCCCTGTAAATAACAAGATCCACAAAGGTTTAGCCTCAGAGATGTGTACTTAGCTGCCACTTCCTGTGGAACGAGGATCATGTGCCTGTTTTACCCAGCCCACAGAAGCGATTGTTGCCAAGACCAGCTTCACCCCTTCTGCTCACATTCCCTCTGTCTTCCACTCCCAGTCCACCCACAGATCACTCAAATTGCTGAATTTGTTTCATCAGAAGTGACTCCTCTTTATCGTCTGAAATTGCAACAAGTTGGGCAGTTTTTTTGCAATCGGAGACATTTTGATTGCCAGCTCCAACCAGGTTCTTGAATGTAGAGACATTACTTTTGTAGCACAGGCTGGACATCCTAGAGAATTACCATGGTTTAACATTGTTACCTCTATGCAAAACATCCAACTCTAGCATGTAATGAAATTAACATCACTTAGTGCATTGCTTCCACGAAGGGTCACAGACAGTACTCTAGGATCTAATGGGAGCCTTCTGTTATGCCAGTACTGTCCAAAACATTATTTGGGTTTTTTTGCTAGCACCATGTATCTTCACTTCAGTGCTGCATCCAAACTTAATTACTTGGCTTCCCCCAGGGCTGCAAATTGAGGCAGCTTCAAAATGAGGGTGGCTTATATTAAATATATTTTAATTACTGTCACCTGCATCCATAACAGTAAAGGTGATTCTGTTAATCAAGGGGAATGAATTTTCCTTCACTCAGATCAGTAGTAAGTCCATTTTGGACTTTCGCAGGGAGAAATACCTGTTCTTTTATTTAAAAAATGAAATATATAACTGCTTGCTTAAAAATTATGAACACCCATGGAAACTGGGAATCACAGGTCTGTAAAGACAAGTTGCACACAGATTTTCAACTATCTCCTGGATGGTTTCATTATTATTACAAAATAAGAGCTATGAATTCATTTTGATCTGCAGAAATTCAAGCTTCTGTGCAGAGGACTACTGTTAAAGGCTGAAAAAGGGCACTGTGCTTATTCTTCCAGGTTTTATTTTCAAATTCATTTTCACATTTCAATAAAATTCTTCAATGTACCTAAAGACATACCCATGACTTATTTGACTCCAACTGAAGAACCAGAACGATATCCATACTTCAGCTGAATGAAACCTGCCAAGCTTGAGTTTAAATTCATCCCAGCTATCTCAACAAGTAAAATAATTCCTAAATATCAATTTCAAGGTTTGGCAGGTAAAAAACAAATGAAACTGACCTTCATAATGTCATGAAGGTACAGAAGAATGAGTACAAGAATCTGTGAGGTCCAGAACCCTTTAAACAGTGCTGTTTGCTATAGAGCATGACAATATCAGAGAATATTGAGAGGCTGATTCTACTGGTCACTCTTCAAATATGCTGGACTAGAGAAGACCAAAGCAGATTTTGCTGTGCTCAATTTAGCGCTCAATGTAAAGCAAATAGTAGTTTAACTGAACTTTCAAACTCTCCTGTTTTAGAAATGGAAAAATATTGTTTGAATGAAGATAATTGCTTAGTTATTTGTGGAGATTTTTTAAACAAATATCTGCACTTGTTGCACTTCTTCACACTGCTATGCAGCATTAGCACTATGTTTCTATCCCTATTTGTAATAATATATGCTAGACTTAGGCCTGATCTTGAGGGAATGACAGGTCACATAGCACTGTCACTCAGAAATTGCTACTCCTAAGTAATACAGTTTTTAAAACATGAAAGAGAGGAAACTGACTAATCCAAGGTTTAATGTGTCAACCAAAAGGGAAAGAATGTAAAGGGAAAAACAGTGCAGAAGATTATTTAAAAATTAAAAGTAGAGTCTCCCCTGAGATGGTGGAAGTGGGAAAGACAGTATCATTTCACTTCTTAAATAATACAGTTTAAAATAAAACAGTCATCATGTAGGCAAATATTGAGAAAACTCCAGCTCCCCACTGGCTAAAAAAGCTACTGGGCAACTAATAGGTTAAGATACTTAGGAAGTCTAAAACAATTCTGAAAATTATCACAGACAGAGCTCAAGGCACCTGGACATTTTTTTACATAATTTAGCCAACTCTAAATTTCATTTTCTCCAACCCTATATGTCAACTAACTGGGGGTTTGGAAGCTTGCATATTAACTATCTAAATAGTTTTGTTATTTCAGGATTAACTCATTTTTCCTTAGTAACTTCAGTGATTTTGACTTTTCTTTTTTTAAATAAGGTCTTGGAATTAAAACAATTAAAGCAGTAGGGAAAGAGAAAATTCTTGTCCTGGTTTCAGCTGGGATAGAGCTTAATTTCTTCTTAGTAGCTGGTACAATGCTGTGGCTTGGGTTTAGTATGAGAATAATGTTGATAACACACTGATGTTTTGGTTGTTGCTAAGTAGAGCTTACTCTAAATCAAGGACTTTTCAGTTCCTCATGCTTTGCCAGTGAGCAGGTATACAAGAAGCCAGGAGGGAGCAGAGCCAGGACAGCTGGACCCGAATTAGCCAAAGGGATATTCCATACCATAGAACATCATGCTCAGTATATAAACTGGAGGGAGTTGGCTGGGGGCCACTGATCACTGCTCGGGGACTGGCTGGGCATCGGTCTGTGAGTGGTGAGCAACTGCATTGTGCATCACTTGTTTTTTTCCCTTGGGACTTACTCTTCTCTCTCCCCCTCCTCTTCGTTACAATTATTGGATTGGGGGTTTGGGTTTGGTTTTTTTTTGTTTGGTTGGTTGGTTGTCTGTTTTTTTACTTCATTTCAATTGTTGAAATGCTCTTATCTCAAACCATGGGGTTTACCCGTGAAGGGAGGCAGGCACAGCAGAGAAAGAGTGAGCAGCTGCATGGTACTTAGTTGCTGACTGGGGTCAAACCACAACAATTCTCAGACTGTTCAGATCAGGCTCCTTTTATGATGCTTCTCAATTATATACCATATATATCTTTTGGTATTCTAGAACTACAGTGGAAAAAAAGCATCAGCCTAAAATATCCTACACCTTCTGACAGTCAGTAACGTGACACTTAGAATATGATTCAAAGTCCACTGAAATCAATGGCAGTCTTCCTAAAGTTGTAACATTTGTCTTCATGCTCTTCAGTTATTCATCCAATACTAACAAATCAAAGAACATAAGACAAACTTTGCAATCTTTAGTTAGAAAGGTGCTGCCTGTACACTTATGCTATTTCCAAGCCACCTACCATCATGTTCAGCAAACATTTAATTTAAAAAATATATACAGCTGGTTCTTTCAGTTTTGAGCAAGGTGACTGTTCCAAAAAGTCTTGCAGAGATGCATAGAGACTGGCAACTCTTCAGACAGCACTGAGACAGCATTAAAGTTTGTCATTTCAAATATCATTACTAAAAATGTGTACTAAATTTGGTGGTTAGTTGGATTACAGTTTTCCTGAGCACATTTAAACTACAGTCCTGACTATGCAGTTATCCTAGCTATCGGAAGGTTACCTAAAGTAAACCCATGAACTACAGTGCCCCTGTTCTCCTAATAATATGGTTAGAGGTCTCTGCACAGCACTTAGTAATAAAGAACTTTCTCTTACAGAAAACAGCTGCTGAACAATGACATCTGCTGATATTGCAACCTGTTATACATCTTATTAGAAACCCCCTATTCTCTCCCCCATTCATATCCCCATAGTATCCTGCAGAGTAACTTCAGTGCATCTAAGAAAGTGTAAAAGCTTTGGGTTAATAATTCATTCTGAATAGTCTACATTTTCATGCAGTGTGTATCCAGGTGATACTATACTTAATATAAATTCAAAATGTCAGCTTTTTAAAAAAAAAAAAAGAAAGAAGTATTTCTGCCTTTGTTTTAAGTGTGAACCCTGGAATAATTTATTCATAGTACCACAATAAACTGTCAGCTATCTTGACAACTAAAAATGAAGTGTACTGTATGCCTTGGAAATTCCCAGAAATATTTTTTTGTGTTACAAAAAGAATGTAGAGAAAAGACAACACATTGAAACCCACAGCCAGACTCCACATGCACAGAAACTTCATTCAGATGCCACTGCATTAGGAACTGTAGAGCCCTTAAGTCATAACAACCTATCAGAAAAAATCACCTGAAGTGATCTCAGCATATCTTAAAATGTCCAACTGTCGTTTTGAAGCAGTAATTCAAGTATTTAAACCCAGAAAAAAATCTTGATGGAAAATACAAGGAAAAAAGCATGTTAGTGGAAGAGAAACTGCCTTAATTGGGTAGTTAAGAGTATTTCATAGGATTATAAAAAGGCAAAACTGTCAGAATACAATTCTTCTCCTGGCCACTAGCCAAAGCAATGCAGATTTTAGAGGTGAGGATAAACCCCCACAATTACTACAGTGTCTCCCACACAAGATAATTTCAAAACAATTCTCAGCATTTCACTTTTATTTGCAAGAGAGGTAATTTTCACTCATTTTATAGCTTCCCACTGAATTTCTTCACCATTTAAAGTCTTTGTCTATAAAAGGGAACACACCCCAGTGAAAAGCCATTGATAGCCAGCAGCACCAACACATATTTCTAGTGTGGACAAGGAACTATTCTAGTTGCATCAGAAGAATTTATTCTTGTTTGAATCATTCCGCTCACGCAAAGTATCTGTACCAGAAGCTGCATCAGTGTACGTACACCAGCGACTCAGCTGCAGCTGGAGCAAACGTCCACCACAGAAAAGCTTTGGGATGATTAGAGGTAAAGGGTCAGCAGTAGCTCCCTGCTGTGAGACTTTTATTCATCTTCAGCTACCAAAGTGCTTCTTTTCTTCACATGAGCCACAACTTTCTTTTTCTCCAAATTTTAACCCACAATTTTAAAGGCTAACCAGTCTTCTGACCTAAAAAAGCATGCTATAAGTAAGGAGAAACTCACCAGGAAAGTAAGATAAAATGAAGATCCTAATACCTGTTCAGCACTGCCAAGACTGGTTTTACTTTCAAAAAGAAAAAAGCTCTTGATATAAACCCTGCAAAGCTGTCAGAATTACTATCCACCCAGTGGAAAGAGGACATTTCCACTTAGTAAAATGAAGAGTCTTATGAAAGACCTTCATGTCTGCTGTCTCTGAAAAGTAAGGAAGCTTTTTGCCCCTGCATAAGAGACAAACTTATTTCCAAGTATTCTGTGATTACAACTTCTATATCAAAAGGGCATAAAGGAACACATAAGAAAAATTAGGTTGTATATTCACAGGCTCAGAGCTACATTTCATTTGACCTTGGCCTTTCAATGGCTACCAATACTTTGTAAATTGGTTTGTTTATATTTATATATTTAAATATTATTTATTATGTATGTATGTATTATACATATATATGTCTTACCCACAGCAGACATCACATCGTGCAAACAGTTTACTCGTTGTTCTCTCAACTTTTTTCATTTGTTCAAAGAAAAAAATATTTGAATTAAGAAAGAGGCTTCAAAACTACATTTTTTTAATAGTATCTGCCATTTGTTACAATTCAACACATTCTGAGAAAGGACACCAGGGATGAAAGTCCAGCAATGCACATGTAGGACTAACATCTCCAGATCAGTATCCCTCTTGCCATTCCCTTCCCTCCCACTACCAACATGACTTTCTCAATCAACATGGGAACGGTACATTGACAGCAAAAGAAGTAGCAATGATGTTCGCAGCATTTCTGTTGGGTCCACAGGGAAAACTTCTTTCAAGCAGATGAAATACATGGCATTCCTGTATTTCTCTTGATCCTCGTAGACAAGGCAGCACTTCTTTAGTAAAGGAGGCATCCAAGACAGACATTTCAGAAGAAATATTATCTGTCTTGTGAAGAGTCCCAGGATTTTGTCCTATATTGTTTTATCATAACTGCACACTAAGTATTAATAACTGCAAACATGACAGAAAAAAAAAGCCTCTTGACTTATCCTGAGGATGGTTGCAAAGTAGGAACCATGGCATTTTGCAGTATATACCTCCCCGTACCACTTTCAGTGGTAGACTAATGCTTTTAAGCAACTTGTAGTAACCTTGCATTTTGCCTCTTTTATTGGAGATATTAAATTTCTGGATTGGGATTTCCAAACACAACAGTTCTGATAATGTTATCAGATATCCAGAATCCTGGGGAAAATATCTGCTATGCAAAAACAGATCATCTCTTGTAGAGGAATTGTAGAGGTTTAATTAACATTGCTAATATACAGTTGTGGGCTTGCTTCAGGGGCAATGGGTTGGCTGATGTGGATAATGTACAGCTGTGGCTTATTCCTGCTAAGTAGTTAAATAGCACTGAAGTAGATGGAAGGGTGAGACTGAATGAAGAGAGGACCCTGGATGTAGGGGAGACAAGGAGAGACCTCAGGAGAAGCTGAGAGAAGAAGGGGGCCTGGATGAGGGGAGGCTGGCTGGAGGAGAAGCCAGGAACCTGGATGCAGCGGAGGCAAGAAGCAGGGTGGACTGGCCTGAAGAGGATG
>JAVJGI010000036.1:7971636-7981835 GCA_035590275.1 Ibycter americanus
GAGGAGAAGCCAGGAACCTGGATGCAGCGGAGGCAAGAAGCAGGGTGGACTGGCCTGAAGAGGATGAAGAAACAGCACAGATAGTAGATGAACATTTGGAACCTTGTGTGAGACTGATAGTGGTACGGGACAGTAAAAGCCTTGTTGCAGCTTAATAGTTCTGTTTTGTGCTGCAACAATCTCTGTATTGTATGTTCATGAGTCAAATACATATGCTCATGGCATGCAGAAACATGTCTATCTTCAAATTTCAAATTTTCATAGGTATTCTAACAACTGGTCAATAGGCAAAGGAAAAGTTTATTATCATTAGCTGAAGAATTTTCCTTTGGTTCAAGTGGAAGTTACCCTACCTTGGTGCTCCAACACTGTGAGGACAATTAGCATTCTTAGGTTTTGATATCTATTGCAAACATTTAATTTGATATGGCGTGTTACAGTATGAATAACAGCTTAGTACAATACATTTTCTTGGTTCACCAACAACTAGCACACCCTTTACTTTTCACACAGCTCTTCCACTCTCACATACGGCAGTCCAGCCTATTAAAAACAAACTAATGTCACGTGACATTTTTTAAAAAAGAGTACTTTTCTTCTTTCCTTTTTCTGTAACTATCACTAGAATAATTTCTTCTTCAAGTCAAATTAAAGCACATTTTACTCAGCGTAGCTGTAGTGTATGAAACTAGCATAAATGATGGTATCTTCAATTCTTACTATTACATCTTCATTATTTAAAATAATTCAAACTTAAGGGAAACTACAAAGTATATCTATGCAATGCAGGCCACAGGAAAATTTTCAAAATTATCGTCCTAAGACTGTAAGGAATCCAATTACTCTGACACTTCATCATTGTCTGTTGTATGTCATGAGAGACAGCTGGTACTGTTGGATTCCTAATCTACCCACCTCTTACCTATAACTAGCCAGCAAGGGCTGAGCTAGTCCACTAACTGCTTTTTGTTGTGAGCAAGCTCAGCTGAAAGACAACTTCTAGAAAATGAACTAGTGAAGATTCAAATACCAGCACATATTACAGATGCTGGCAGCCTCTTTAGTTGTTAAATAATTAAAATCAGGAGCAGGATTGAAACTATCACCAAGTAGCCCTTAGTGTTATGAAGACCAAATATAGTGATCACGGGCAGTCCTGCCATGCAAATTATGTGATTGCACATGTATTTGCTATATAGGATTTCATGTGAAAGGCCTATAAACAGTTGGAGGTCCTATAGATGCATGATTTAACTATTTTTTCCTCCCAAAACAATAAATCCAGGCTGACAAATATGTTTTGGAATCCTACCAAACATTAGTACTCTTCAAAAATGGTATTACTTAGCTTTTATTTTATTCAAGATTTTCTGCCTTTTAACTTGCACATACTTCATAAATACTGATAAATACTTTTATGTCATCATTGCTATGATAAAAACAGGTCCTAATATCAAACTATAATAAGGCCTGAGGTGGGGGAAAGAGAGATTCAATGTTCTGGTCTTACTGAGGGTCACGAGCCTGAATCATTCTACCTGAATAATCCTACCCTGAAACCAAAACATACTTTATGAAATCAGCATATACCTCACAGCCCACCCAAACATATTTGATGAATCAGCACTTCCTCTTCATGGAGAAACAGATTTAGTATTCATAGTACACACAATTACAAAGTATATTATTTTTCTTGCTTGAAGAGCATGATAAATTTGTTCTTCAATTACAAACCAAAAAGCAAAATAAACATTTCATGCAAATTAAAAAACAGTGCCTTAAAACCAAAAATTTAAAACTGTTTCACTTACAACTAAAAAATAATGAGGTTTTATAAATAACAGATGCATATATGTCATAAGTGAATGGCAATGGCTACAAAAACAATATATTTACATGCTGCTAGTTGTATAATCACCTTTAAATTGTCTTTGAAATCTAATTTTAAAATGCTTTCCTGATCACAGTTACTTAGCACATAAATATTATGAATTTAATACCTTGCTTGCTTTGTTTCCACACTTCATAAACTTTCTATGCATTCAGACACCCCAGGATTTATATCCTGGGTTTGAAGTGACCAAACATTCTATGAATTGCAAAAATTGACTAAGACATCAAACAAAGAACAAATGTTTGTACTGTTTAAAAGACATAATCAGAGGATAAAGAACTAATCTCAGACAATAAGTAAATTAGATTTATGTTTTGCATGTAAAGATCACTGATATCAAGTGCTCACTTGTCTCAATTTATCTTAAGCAGAAGTGAGAGTAATGGCACTTTACAACAGTCTAGAAATGATAAATTACATCTTATTGTATGAAGTCAAAGGTTAAACTTATTATTGCTTACCATAGGCCAACCTTAACCCCAGGATTAATGCCATAAACAAAAAAGAAAATTCAGTTCGCACACATAATGCACTGGGATAATGTCTCCGAAGAACTACAAAAGTGAAATGATGCCCTCTACTGCTCCCAGAAAATGTTCCTGGATAAACAGGGTCTTTTGGTTCAAGGGAAATTATCATGTAAAACCAATGAACATGTATTTTCAAACTAACCAGTGCTCATTAGCATGACATGTGCCAAGGACAATTTATTTCTTCTCTGGGTTTTAATTAAAATATATGAAGGGCCTTGACTCATAGAGGAAACTCAGGGACATAAACAGCTAGAGTGAATATATGTTTCTCAGAAGTTATGTATTTGGGTAAAGAAAGTATGAAGATTTAATTCAATCCTTTTTCTTGATGTATTTCTGAATACATCAAATTTCATATAATAACTTTTATACAGTAATGATATTTTGCAAATAGTAAAGTTGATAGGATTGATTTTGCTGTCAGGTAGCAAGTGGACACAATTCATTAGCAGCTGAGAGAGATCATACAGTGCCTTTGAGTTGTGGAAGACCACAGTCCAATTCCCAACTCACTTGTAATGAATTTCTTGATGGACAGGTAAAGCAACAGGGTTATTGTTTGAAACACTTTTCAGGGAAAGAGAAAGTTCAAATACTGAAGAGCTATTACCAAAGTCTCTTTTATTTGTTTTGTGTTTAAGCTACAATAGACCTAATGATATCAATACTCTTAACTCTTGATTTCCACCAGTGTAAGTGAAAAATAACCCCCAAATTCTTAAAGGTATTTGGACAGATTGAACTTTTCTATTTCAAGGTAAACTAGATATATAAATATATATTGGGTATGTTATTACCTTTGATGATCTAAACTTCAGACACCTTGAGACAATTGTTAAAAATAAATCTTAAAATTGCTATGACCTATCTTTGTTCAAGGCTTGCAGAGTGAAATGGCTACAGTTCACAAGTGTTTATGGCACAAAAATAAACAAAATTAAATCAGTAAGCTAAGTTAATGAGCTGACATGAATAGGCATACTTTTTTATTACAAAGTCCTATTTTATCACAATTCCTACCATGTGTTCTGAAGTTATTTAGGCAATACTTCTATGACGTTACACTGGTCATTTTCAACTCAAAGCACAATGACACACTGATACAAGAGGACCAGATTTTACTTGATTCTCATGTGGATGCTCCTGCAGTAGAATGTGAGAAACCAAGAAACTTCCCCGTTCATTGTCAGAGTATAAGAAATGGAAATTGCAGCACCTGTATTTTGGAAAACATTTAGATAGAGCCGTTTCTGCTCATTTATGGGAACTTTACAACTTTCCATCAGCAACAGGAAAAAAAATCATTACGGTTTAGCCTTTAAACATTAACCAGACCCAAGACTGGCAAAATATAAATTCTATTCAAACATGAAAGATTGTATGTCATAAATATACGTATCATGTGTCTTCAAGAGCATATTTTCTAAATAAGCTCAGAAATCAGATTTTCTCCCACCTTAAATTTTTTTTTTCTCTTGATAGTTCCTGGCAAAAAGCTTGGCCCTCACAGCACTAGCTGAATAACACTAGTTCAAGAGATTGCAATGTAACTATCCTCTTTCAATCCTCACCTAATATAAATCACTACGGATTAATTAGACTCAGAAGTATATACAAATTTAAATAAAAATAAAATGTTTTAAGTTATAGGAGATTATTTTGAACCACTCAAGAGTAGACATTGATCAAGCAGGAAATTCTAATAATTACATTTCATTTCCATGGCAAAATTGCATTTAACTGTGCTTAAATACAGCTCAGATGCAATTGAAGATAGTCCTGACTGATACGTATTCCTACACGTACGATAAAAGTGTATTGTTTTAGGATTTAATAGTCTGGAGATGACTGGAGACTGACAGGACACCAGTATGAGAAAGTAGATAACTGACAGAAGTTTCAAAAATTTCATCTATCATATAAAGCAAATGACTTCCAAGTTTTTTTTCCCAGATTTTGATGTAGGAATCTTCATCATTAAACAAAACTTAAGAGGTGATTTCTATTACTTCTAGTGGAATAGGTTGAAATGGGATGGTATCTCCCTGAAATCGTTTTACTATTTTTTCTACTACTGTGAAAGCAAGCGCATAAAAGGAGTCATCCCATTTCTCTAAATATGCTTTCTAAATGTTAAAGGGTTAAAGCAATTTCCAGAGGTCTCTGTCTAGAAAAAGCCCTCCACTGATATTTAATTGAACTGCCTTTGCTCTGAGGCATGCAGTAAAATACACTGGAAATCAAATGTAAATGCATCATTGTCCTTCATGTAAAGAAATTCAGCTTAATTTGCTTTTTTCACCACTATTACCCATGCCTAGTATGCCCAGTTGGTGTAAGTAAAATTTAATTGAAATTGGTGGAAATATTCTGGTTTACAACAACTGGTGATTAATCCCACTGATTTTAGTATGATTATATTACACCCTATTCTCACAGAAAGTCTGCGAGCCTGATTTTTGACTGCAGTGTTTTTATTCATATAGATCTCTCAAGAGAGGATCAGTTACAATGTAAATATATCAGAAACATTTTCACACACTTTGACCAAATAGAAGTCATTGTATTAAGTGAAATGCACTGAAAGTCTGGCCTGGCCTACACTTCATAGAGAAAAAAGTTTTTAAAATATGGTATATTCAAAGGGAAAAAAAATACTCTTCTTTAACTGAAGGAAAAAATATTGTTCTGTACAAGAAAACATAAGAATTCCTTTTTAGACGTTAAAATAAGATTAAAACTTAGGATGAGATTCTGGAATACCTTACTAAAGTAAATCAGCACCCATTCAAAAGTCCAGCCAGTAGGAATGACTTTATTCATTTGAAGACCATATTGCATAGCCAGATTGGTACTTCTTTTTACACCTGTCATATTAACTTATGATCTAATAATCTTCGATGACAATTCATTCAATTAATTTCGCTCTTTTATTTGTTGTTACTACTTGGCTTTTGGTATTCAATTTAACTAGAACTTTTACAATTTTATCTGTTCCTGTACATCTGATTGTCCATAATGGTTACATATGTCCTCAAAATATTATCCCACTTCACTGCTTTTCATTTATGCAGATGAAAAACATTTAGTCAGTTTAGCAGTCTCATGGAAGTAAACAGGACCAAACATAAAGATGAATAATATTAATGTCTATTAGTCTTAACATTATAACAGTTAGATTTTGTGTAAACTCTCTGCAAACTGGTATCATTCAGACATGGAAGTTTTTACACCTATTCTTCTCTTGCTTTGCACAAATATAAATAACAAAACAAAAAGCAAATCACCTAACAGTTAGGTTTAATACATGCTGCATCTCTTCAAAGCATTAAAAAGCCATTGTAAGCCCATCTTTCCAGCTTGTACCTTTCCTATTGCACCCCTTGTACCTTTCAACTATTCGTGCCACTTATCAACACCTTTTTTTTATACTGTACTAAACCTCCCAGAACAAACAGAGACCAGTTGTAAGATCCTGTTCTATCAGCAGGCAGCTACCAAACAGGCACAGTGTATCAGGTACAGTACAGACAAGTAAAACAACATTACTCGGTAACTATAGCTAGTGCTTTACAGATAGGATTTACATTCCCATAGTCAAACTAGGAGCAAAATCTTTGCTTATAAAAATTAAAAACAAACAAACAAACAAACTCTTGGCTGCAAAAGTCATAAAACCTTGATGATTCTCAAGAGTCCAAGTCTACCTTTTGATAAACTATAAAAAAATTACTTGAAAGAGCTTTATAAAATCCCTAGTTAAAAGATTAGCAAGACTACTGCATTAATTTTTGTGGTTGCAGAAACTCTGACATAGTACACCAATTTTAAACTGACTTACGGAGTGGCAATTGAGCATGGCACCCTTTTTGTGGCATTTCAGCTGAAGCTGGACTACATATTCCTCAGAGACAGCTGCATGATGGCAACACCCTTTCAAATACCACTTGTCATTTTTGCAAGTAATTCAGTGGTGTTCAATCCCCTCTCACAATAAAGATTATATTCTTATATTATCATTTGTTTTGTCAGTCATTCAAGTGAAGCTACAATGTCTAAATACACCGCAGGCACACAGTGTGGAGCCTTTACAGTGACTGGTAATAGTACAGCTAAATATTTACAATAAAAAAAACACAAAACTGTCTTCTGGAACGTTTCCCAGCCTAATAATAGTCTTTGCCAACACACCTGCCACTTTTTGTAACTAATTAAGAAACTTGAGCAAACACACTCAAAAAGCTTCAAAACCAAATGTAGACGCCATTACACAAAAAGAACAATATTGCCCACTCAACAACTGATGCATGTATGATTGCAATGCTTTTGCCTTTTCTTCCTTTTATAATGATTCAATTATTTACAACAGATTCTTTTGAAAGGAATTTGGAACAAAGAAAAGTAGTTAATTCTAAAATTCAGGGACAGAAAAACTTTCATTAATAGAAAATAATAATTATAGAATCTATACCTTGGATTATTTTACAAAAGTTTGCCTCTTGATACTATAGAAATAAGACCAAAGCTTTGATCTGTAAGTTCATTAAAATGTCAGCATTGCAATAATGTCTCCAAAAGGGAAATCTTCTTAATCACAAGTGTCACCAGGGCTTTAAGCAAATATAAATGTCTGTCACTGCACAACTTGAGACTTGAACAAGATCTAGAAGTTTGTCTTTATAAAACATTGTGAAGTCATTTCATTTCAAACCATTTTTGGCTTTTTGCTTTGTAGTTCTTTAAATAAAAAAACTTTTAATTAAAGCATATACCAAAATCTCCTAATGAGAGCTTGATACTGTCAGAGGCAGTCTTAAATTTTAGGATTATATTACGCACAAAGATTTGAAATCTTTAGCCAAGGCTCCTTTTCCTTTCTGAAATATATGGAATTTATTCAAGGTATCACTTTTAGAAAAAATATACTACTGTTTGAGTTATGACTACAAGTTAAAGTTTCTGCTATTCAACTTCATGTCAGATACTTTCTATACCCTAGTATTTTAGGTCCCCATCCTGCAAACAACACTTAAATAAATATTGTTTAATTATACATATATTTAAAGTTATTCATGTGAATAACCCCACTGAAGACCATAACACTAATAATGAGGATCAGAGCACCATCTGTAAAGTGCACCATCTTAGACTGTATAGCTCATTTAACCAACAAGGATCTGAAAAAGAATTTTAAGATTTGCTTTCCATGTTGTTTCAGCTAGCACAACTCCTATTTCAAGTACACAACTCAAGACCAAACATTTCAGGAAGGCCCAGTTTCACAAAACCATTTATGCAACCAATTTTCAATTGCAGAAATTTTAATAACAAGCTAGAAGTTGCACAAGGTAGCTGAAGCAAGCTATTATAAAACATGAAAGAAAAAACCCCATGTATTTACACACTACAGTATTTCTCCAACGGTAATACAAATAACGAACTTGGCTACAACTCACATTCAGGACAATCTGTAAAATATCACACTGGTGTTCCAAGTAGAACTGTAAAGGCAGGCATTGGGTGTAACCAATTCCTTTGATTGCTACCAGCTGAACTTCCCTTCCCCAAAAAAAGCTTACCAGATGCAACCAAAGATTCAGGAAAATGAAATTTCCCTTCTAATTAGACAGAGCCTATCACTTTGGATATTTTACTGTGAAAAGCCCATAGGCTCAAAAGACAAATCCTCTTTGTAAGCAGCCTGTTATAAAACCTGAGAGAATTTCTAGTGTTCTCAACCTAGCTTACATTTGGTGTTTGCATACCTGAATATGTGCTTGTGACAAGTGGCTTGCAATTTCTCCTAAGCATGGGGAAGATCAAGTTCAGGATGCAGTTTCAAATGGTCACTGAAAAAAAATAAAATCACTGTAATTTAAATATTTTTTCTAGTCTGAGTCACAGCAATGCAGGGAGAAAGATGCAACTTGTTTTAGTAAGTGACCCATGTTTGTAAACATAAGTAAACCTTTTAAATAGCACTGGTCTCTTTCACTTCAAAAGGGCTTTAGTTTGTCTCATGAATGTTACAATGTCATGTACTACCTCACCTTAGCAGACTGGGTCACAGTCTTACAGAACCATTCATGCTCACGACCTCCCTGAGAGCAGTTTCAGACCATTATAATGCTGTAAATGACCTTTGAATACAGATTTGTAGAGAATACATATAGAATTATACAGGTAGTAATAAATTCAGCACTGAGACCAAGTTTTATAACACACAGTATGGCAAAATAGACCACAAGAAAATATACACAGCATGAACCATCATCTACTTTATTTAAAAACCAGTAAGCTTTCAGTTATCCTGAGACATTCCGAAAGGCTGTGTTGACGTGGTAGGCAAAAAAAAAAAGCATTTTTTTCCAGCTTTTTGATGATACTTTGTATCCCGAAATGCTGGTAATTTCATTTTTATTATAAAGTTCATTGCTTAACAATTTAATTTGCAATTAATGACTACAATGCAACCGTGGCTGCAGTGACTACATTTTAACAGCTGATGGCACCAATCACCTCAAGAAATTGCCCAAGTGTTAGGTTACATTCCTATCTGTGAATACGTAGAATAATGTGATGGGAAAGCAAAATGCAAATGTTCAAACAACAAAAATAGAAAAATTTTATCTTCAGGAAAGTACAGGATCTTTCTCCATTATGACACACAACCTCAAAACCCTGTCCTGTTTAGAATGCACATATGTGTGTAAGCGCAGTGTGTGTATACACAGATGTAAATTTTTCCATTTTACCATGCCACAGACAAAAATTATATTGGACTCAAAAATATAACACCTCAGATTCAGATAGGAAAACGTATATAGCTATACCCGGCTGTAAGCACTTGGTGTGATTTTCTGATGTGCTAAGAACTGCAAACTCTCATTTGGTTAAAAAGTTTCTGAATAGGGATACAAGTGCCTTTATAAAAACGATATTTTGTATTAATCCTTTCCTGGTGCAACATGTAAGTAGATTAAAAGAGACTATGTCCATCTAGATAAACAACCATAAAATATTTTTACTCTCTTAGGAGGTTATATTTAATGAACAACTACTAAAAACTAGAACTCAGTGGTGCTAAGGAGGTGGACGAAACAAGTGGGAATCAAATAGTCTAGGGGGAACTTGGAAGATATTTACGTGGGTCTGAGATGGGAAGAGATGGAAGAGACCAAGATATTTACTCCTTTGTACAACAGCTGGTCAGTATTGCCAGCTCCAGGCACACAAAAGCCTAGTGAAGTCCTAGAGCTACTTTTTAAGAACTAATGTTATCCTTCACGACTCTGGTTTTGGTGGTTCTTGGGGTTTTTTTAAAGTAAAAATGTGTCCCCTTTGCTTTCCAAGCTACCAGCGCTAAGGATTTGGGGATGAGGCTATACTTCTGTCCCCTGCGACCCTGAGGGGAAAAAAAACTTACGTTTCTTTTTAAATGAAATCCAGGATGATACCAGAACACGCCTGTGCCAACAGTATCTTAAAACCCAAGTGCTAGGCTGTGGAATCGTGAAGGAAGCAGGCTTCCCCCCCGGGGCGGGCGGCGCCCCCCTGCCTGAGGGGCGGGGAGAGGCCGCGCCGCAGGCGCTGGGGCGGGGGCTGAGACTGGGGGTGTCCCTGAGACCAGGCTGCAGAGCAGCCCCGGCCCCTTGCTGCCGCAGGGCTCCCGCTGGGTCTGGGGCCTGTTCCACCGCCCCATGGTCCCCCGGCAGCCCTGTCCTTGTGGGGCCACGCTGTGGGGTCCCGGCCCTCGCTGTCCCCATCCTCCC
>JAVJGI010000036.1:7982483-8057835 GCA_035590275.1 Ibycter americanus
CCTGGCAATGGGTGCGTTCAGGTGCCAGAGTGTCTCCCGTGGCGTTGACATAAGCGTAGAGAACGGAGGGAGACAATTCCGCCCAGAAGCGCAAAGTTCGTCGGCGCTGCGGGGCGCGGTGCGGTCACCCCGCCGGACGCTGCGGCCGCCGCGGGAGGGGCTGGAGCACCCGCGAGAGCGGGCCGGGGTCTGTGTCACAGCGCCAGTGACATGCATCGCTCTCCTTTTGCTTCCCAAAGTCTGGAAATTCTTCGGGGTTGGCTGGGTGTTGCCGCGCTCCGCGGTTGCTTTGCAGATTTGACTTCGCTCTGTGGCATTTAGTAGCCTGTTGGCGACCAGCGTCGCAGAGCCGGCGCTTCCTTAGCGTCAGGGCTGGCAGATGCGGGCTGCTTCGCCGGGCTGTGGCTGCAGCAGGTAGTAACTCTTTAACCCAGCACTAAACGCGTTAAAAGAGAGCTGTTTGTGCCTCTGTGCCGGGGGTTGCTGTGAAAGGATCTTGACAGAACTGTTTTGTTAAATCTCTCGTACAGCTAACCTTTGGGGAGGCTCAGCAGCAGTGATGAAACTGATATTACTCATAGCGGAGCTGGCAGCTCTGGCTGTTTGAGTCATGTGATGAGCACGGTAGTGTGAGCACTGGCTAGGCCGAGGGTAGCTTTCAACACCACAGTCTTGATAACTGGACGTTTGTGTCTGTTTAAATACACGTATTTAGCAAGGGTCCTTAGAATGTGTTTTGTGACTTAATCCACAGGCTTGGCGGTCCGCTTTCAAAAACCTGATTCCTCAACTATATAGTGCATAAGACTTATAAGGAAAACACCATGAATGTGCAGGGGTTTGAATTATTTGACTCTGAAATTGACTGATTTGCTTGTATACTTGTGCTCAGAGACTCCAGAAACTGTTACAGGTAGCGTAAACAGCTCTTCTCCAGGCAGCTGCAGTACAGCTTTTTTTCCAAACCCTCCCCCCCCCGAAAATTAAAGCCTGAAACAAACAGCACAAGATTTCCATTTTCTAATACCTGCTTTTGCTAAGGACAGCGGAAGTTTGTTTCCTGCTCCAGATAATTTAAAGGGTAGGGGAGACATGACTTCCTTTACACATAGAGCAGTTTTCAGACCATATCTGGATGGATTATTGACTAGAAAGTACAAACAATTGCATGTCTTTACTGTGTCCCTTTAAAAAGTTTGGTGATAGCGATTTGTATTTTAATTCACCAGTCACGTGCAATGTATTAATTCTTCAGTGCTGCTTAGGAAATGTAAAAAAAAAAAAAGGGAATTCCTTGATATTGAGTATTACTTTTTTTCTGATTATGTTGTCCTGTTGCTCTGCAAAAGCAGTCATGTGATGACTAAGGCATTAAAAGTAATCCTATGGATTTTGTTGCAGAAGCAGTTTGTGCTAATATAGCCTTGCAGCAGCCTGCCTTGGTATCTGTGGTGACGTAACTCAAGAGATGATAGGAAGTGGTGTTACGTTATTCATTACCTTGTATTGGTTTTCAGTTCCATTAAGAGAGAAGTTTAATTTCTGACAGTAAAGATAGATAATAAAATTTGTTATACTTGGGAGTCTGCATATACAAGGACTGCTGCTTAGAAACTGGCTTCTCTACCTTACAGAATTTTAAGCACAGGAAGACACAGTTTGGGGAAAAATAATGCTACCTGAAAGAAGAAATAGTATACTGCGTTGGCAGAGTTCTGAACTCTGACACATTTAAAACAAGGTAGTATAGTGAATTTACCTATAGTAACTCCTAGGTGGCAGAAATACAGTGGGATTATTTTTATTTTTTTTTTTAATCTGTTAGAAACCTGAACTTCTGGAACACAACTGTCTGGAGCCTGGAGTTTTCTCAGCCATTTGTCAGTATAATCTTTCTCAAAATACTGGGTTTCAAAACCTTATGTGGAAAGCTGGCTTGCTGTTGAGCCTTTTGGGTGTGATTTTCTTTGGTGTTATATACCCATTATAAGTAGGTGCTCTGGCATTAGTTTTAAAATAAACATGTTTTATTTGGTTAACAAGGGAATCTATCAGAGCTCAGTAGTTTTGTCATTTGGTTGGTTTTAGCCTTTTTTTTTTCCTATACAGTCTCTTTTAATGTATGCTACTGTGGCTGCTAGTTATATTGTACCATACCACAGGATCAATGTCCCTGATTCATAAGTATAGAATAAGTAACACATTATAACAACTTAAAATTATAGGATAGTTACTGCTGTGATGAGCCTTTGGAAATTGTCTTTAGAAACTGTTTTTAGAAGTTCAGGTTTATGGACTAGGTAGAATTCTCTAGTGCAAAGCATTTGTTCATGAAGCATATGTCCTCTTTGACCAAGGAATGGGCGTGGGAAAATAAGTCTCCTTTTACTTGTCTTTTAAACTGTTTGAGCTACAACTTAAATACTCTGTTACTATCAGTTTCAAGTAAATTTTTTTATAAACAGTAGGATATAAAAGTTAGCCTTCTATGAGCTCTAATTAAAAGTCACTTCAAATATTTGTGTTTTATATCTATTATCCAGTTTACTGGCAGTACTTACTTTCTCACATTTCTTAGGCTAAGTTGGCTTTAATTTCTAATGTGCTTGTCCATTACTGATTTAACCAACATAACTGACCTAACTTAATATGTTAGCTTTTCACAAATATTCACTGCTGTCTTTTTCTCCCTCTAGGAGTATATTAAGGGGCTTTGTGAACCTGAGCTAGAAGAAAAGGAGTACTACCCAAAGGACATGCACTGCATCTTTGTTGGTGCACAGAGCCTGTTTCTCAACAGTCTTATTCAGGATACCTGTGCGGATATAACGGTGCTGGAAATAGGATTGCTCAGTATTAAGGGGGGTGCAGAAGCTGTTGTTATGGCTCAAAGTCATGTTCAGCAGTTTGTGAAGCTTTTTGAGAATAATGAAAGCTTATTAAGTGACAATGAATCAGAGATTAAAAAGCAATTCAGACAATTTGTGGAAGCACATGCAGATAAATATACAATGGATTTACTGATTTTGCCTAGCTCACTAAAAAGAGAACTCCTAATTCTCGCACAAACTGGATGTTGTGAAGTGGAGAGTGAGATCATAGATCTTACAGGTTCTGAAAGCCCGACAGAGTTTTTACAGAAAGAAGCCTCCAAAGTAATCGCTACAAACAGAGATGGAAGAGCAGGTAGTGAGGAAGCAAGAAACAATGCTGGGACACCTGTAACTGAGCTTACAAAGCAAATGGACACTGTGTTTTCTGACGCTCCTGAAACAGGTTTTATTCCCATAAATGTTGTGCCTCTGTTAGAGGCAGTGGTGCCTAAAGAAAGGCAATCATGTAAAAGAAGATCTTCTGATGGTGAGGAAAGACTCCCTAAAAAGCCGTTCTCTTTGGAAAATGATCAGGAAGTGAAATCTGCTTCACGCAGTAATCCTTCAGACAGCAAGGCAGTTATTGATCTGCTTTCAGATAGCTACAGTGAATCAGATGATCCTAGTTATTGCCTTAAAGAAGCTGATGATACCAGTGAGGAAATGGAATATAAGATTCTTGTGAACTTTTTCAGAACAATGGGATATTCCCAAAATATTGTAGAAAAAGTTATTGGTATCCTGGGACAATCTGTGGAACCATTAACATTGCTAGAAGAAATTGAAAAGGAAAATATAAAATTTCAAAAAGAACATGAGCAGTCATCTCAAAAGCCTAGAACTATCAATCCTCCTTTAGGAAGTAATGCAAATAATGCACAAAAGCTAGAAGACAAAGGCATTTCTAGCAATAGAAGTCCACTTAAATCGAGTCATACTTCAAATGAGACAAAAAATGAACATCACAAAATAAGAGATTCACCAAGCAAACAAGTCAATGCAGAAGATAAAATGCATACATTAGTATGCAAACCTGCTTCTCCTTCCAATAAAAATTCAACTATATGCTGTAAACAAAGAGGCATTTATTGCCCTGGTAAGAATCACAGTTCCAGGTCAGGTGATGTAGAAACTGATGGTGTAACTTCTGGCGCTATACAAGCTGAAGCTCTAAAAGATGTTGATTTTGTAGCCAGAGGGAGCTCAGATGTGCAGCGTTTCTCAACTAAGACTAAAACTGCAGTTCAGCGAAAATCTGCAGGGCCCTCAATTGTACAGAATAGTCATCCTGTTTTTGAGAACCAGTTAGGACACTGCAGCTCTTCTCCAGTGAGATTTCCCAAACAACGCCTTTCCCAAACCTCAGATTCTGAAAATCCTATCCCAGACCAGGTATTGTCTTCACAAATACATCCTTCAGATCCTGATAGAGAGACAGTGGGACCACGCAGACATCATTCTGATCCTTCAGTTACTGGAGTCCAAAGATTTTTGGAATCTCTGAAAAAGCCATACAAACTGGAGTTGAGAAATGAACCTGGGAAACCATATTTAAAACATATCATTATTGATGGAAGCAATGTTGCAATTTCGTAAGTATTGTTCTTTTCATCTATCTCTTCGTTAAAAGTTCAATGAACTTCCAAATTAAATAGGGACTAAGAGGTTGCTGTGGCATGTGTAAAGTTTTTGCTAGCTAGTTTTTTGGTGTCCAGCAGTCCATGTACACAACAAGATCTTTCAGCTACTGTTAATGGCTGCATTGGTGAGTTATGGTACGGCTTGATAATGAAAAATTAGGTGAGGTTGACACTGGCCATTTCAATTTCCAGTGCCTAGCAATTCTGATAGTTTTTACTCTCCATTTAGTGACAGCGTGCATTTTTGTGACTGACTTGTTTGGAGTTACTATTCTTTGTTGAGATGCTGTGCATAGAAGGAAATTCAGAAGTTTTTAGCAGGTGCGCTATGTGACGCTTCAGTACACAAATCCAGCTAGAACAGTGTGGTTGTGTGATATTCTATCATGAAACAATTCTTGTAGAATTTACTTCTGGTATAAAAAGATTACATAGTCTGAAGTTGAACAAATGCAGTAAGTGATTAAAATAGAATAAGGAAAATCCTTGGTTTTGACTTAAAAATTGGTTGGTAATCGCAATACTCTGGAAAATATTTTCTGTAAAGCTTTCTAAGACTTAGCTTTCCTGCTGTAGTAGAAATCTATGGATTTGTGAAAATGGGTAGCTCACATTTATGTAGGCCAAATACTAAAATAATCTGAAAAAAACAGAGTAGGCAAAGAAAACTAAAACTAGATACATGTTAGAGGTATAAGAGATCCTTTTTGATAACAAGATATTTCAAAATTAAAAGTGAGTTAATTCTACAGCATTTCTTGCTAGGCAATGGTCAAATTTGAAGCCTGATTTGTCCCATTTCAGAGCAACCTACTTTGAATTATCAGTGTTCCAGCTTGATGTAACATTTCAGTCAGAAGTAATTTCAGTGAGCTCTGCTCTGTTGCAAGCAGTTTTATGCATGAAACTTAATTTGCTTTGCACACATCTAACAAAGTTGAGTTACCATCAACTGAAGCGTTTTGGTTTTTTACTTTTGCTCTTAGTGTTTTCTAATTTTAAAGTGAAGGTTCCAATATAGTAGGAACATATTTGCCCTTTAACAAACTTACACGTTATTGGGTCCTGTTACTTTTTGCAAACATAGGCGTGCAACAAAGTATTCCATCCTTCTCCTTAAAACTTGCAGAACAGGGAACCGTGTGTGTGTGTGCATGCACCTCGTCTTCCTGATACCTGAAAGAATGTATGTAAATGATAGTAGACATTTATAGGGCTGTTTGGATAATTTTGATAGGTTGACAAGGCACCATGCAAGCAAACCCTATGGAATGGGCACAGTTAATACCGAAAAGATCAAGAAAACCCTTTCATTGACTATGATGCAGGGATTTTCTGTTATTACATATATTTTCTAATTCCTCTATTATTTTTTTTCCTCAAGATTTCAATTGTAGACAACTTTGGAGGGCATTGCCAAGTACAATTTTCTTTTTTTTTTATTTTCTTATATTTTCAAGTTTGTTATCACTAACTGGAATAGGAAAAATCAGTTAGAATCTATATCTCTTTAAAATGTTGTGCTTCACTTGGTTCATTTTAACATTTGGTTCATCAAAACTATCCTTGAATTGATTGCTGTTCTGTAGTCAGGAAGAGACTTGGATTTCTTTTCATACAAAGTAATTTTGGCAAGCACACATGTCAAAAGGTTTTGTTGATGTTTGCTATGGGGTTTTTTTATAGTTTTGGAATACGAAAGTGAGCAATGACAAATGCAAGATCTCCTGTTCTTAATGAGGATATCTCTTCTTAATGAGGAAGTGGTAGTTTTTAAGAACAAACTGACTGTTCTCCTGCTCTGCTCATCAATGTAACAATAAATAAGAGTAAACTTACTACAAGAACTTACTATTGAAGATTTTTTTTTTTTTGGTGCATTCAGAGTTCCGCTGCTGAATGTGCATGAGCCCTTCTAAGTACAGAAATTAGTTTTCGTTCTGAAACCATGCTGCCGGAACCAAAGTGGAGTACATTTAGCAAAACAATAGTAATTCTGAGAAAGACCATCTGTATCCCCAAAGTGGGAAAAGATTAGGCTATTTAAGTGTTTCTTAAACACTTAAACTATTTTAAAATACAGATTTTAGTCTTCGGAGACTGGAAATCCTGAGGAGCCTCGTATCAGCTATATTATCTTGTGCTTAGTTGTAACTAATTCTTGAATGGGATGTTTTTTGAAGAATAGGCCAGAGCACTACCAGTGAGTCAATGAATTCTGTAGGATGCTCTTAGGCTGAGAAAAACACATACGACTAGTTAAGATATGTGTCATATGCCATGTACTTCCAGCTATTAGATGAGAGAGGCCTCCCAAAAGAATGGGCCTAAATGCTGTTTAGGGGAAGGAAATAAACTTTTCCAGGGGGGAAAAAAAAATTATAATGTTATGTACCATAAGAAAATCGTGTCAAAATGTGTCCTGAAATGAATTTAATGTTTCAGGCAGTTGACAGGTGGTAGTTTCCCGGAAGTAACTATGTAAACACAGATCTGCCTGTGCATGTACACACAGTTGTTTTAATGGGGGGGAAATGGATGCATGCTTCTAGTTTCACAGAGATAAAGATGCCCTTAGATACTGTTCTTTTGTGGTTATGAAAGATCTACTTTAGCTCCTAAACATTTCGTCAAAATCCATGCAATAGCAAAACTTCCTCAACTGTTAGGGATAATAAATACTTCTAATTTCCTCTTCTCTGTAATATGTATTAACTTTGCTTGAGAACAGGAATGACAAATTCTGTTGTTATTGTTGTGGAGTGCTAGTAGAACTGTTAATATTACTTTAGCAAATTAGGGGATCATTCGTAACTTCTTCTCTTTATGTACAGTCCTAGCCTCATGTTTTCTGGTTTGATACCTTGGTATTTGCTGATAACGTACGTAAACTACCAGATGACATCTTGAAATTCCTAGATGTATAGTTCATTCAGAAATATTTCTGCTGATGTCTTAAACTTAATTCATATAATAATATATCTCACTTTGCCTGGTTTATTGACAGGCCTCTTACGTATTTGCACGTGTTCCTGCTAGATTGCTGTCTTTCCCCATTCAGAACAAAATACACATTTTTAAAGGATTATTAGCTTCAAATGCAGTTTAAGGACCAAGAATGTAGTAATACAGAAATGTTTGCAATTAGTCCAGAAAGTCTCTATAGCACAGAGGAGGAGTCAAAAGTAAATCTAAGTAACAACTTCTGTTTATGAGCAGGAATGTCGGAAGATTTCTTAATGTGTAACCTTTCCTACCAAGAGATTATTAATTAAAGAAGGTGATGATCCTCCTCATAACTTGATTTCCCCAGGTTAAAGAGCCCAGAGCTAGTCCCTTATGACTGGCAGCAGTAAAACTTCTCAGGTCAATCACTGGAGAATAACAGATTAAGGTTTTCTGTCATTTTGTAGTCTAACTTTAAAGGGGAAGCCTGACGTGATCCATAACTCTTGACATTGCTTTAATTCAAGTACGGTGTTTGGTTATAGTAAATAGTTTTTAAAGCAGACATTTCCTTATTGTTCAGACTGTTACTTAGAAAATTGTGATGTAAAAGCGCGAGTCACAACTGAGTCATAAGGTACCTTGAACTTTTAAAAATAATTTCCCAAGCGTGTATTAGTGGAAGAGAAATGCAAATTGATGGAATCACGTAGAAAACAACAGATACACCACATCCTCTTTGTCTATGTTTTTTATAACATGGAGAGATTTTTTTTCATCTGCATGTTTCATCTGTGGGGTTTTGTGTCTTTGTTTTGTTCTTTTGGGTTTTTTTAAGAACAACCAAATACATCTGGAACCAGTTAATTAAAAGATAGTGAATAAACATCTCCTTATTTTTCTGATGGCTGCAAGACTACTGTAGGCAGAGGTCTCCCAGCCTTTTTCGATTGAGCACCCTATCAGTAAAAAGTCTTTGAGCATGCACCCCCAATGTAAGTATACTTATCAAGTATATATGTGCGTTACTGAAGTTGTAATAGATCTTTCATGCACCCCAATGGACTGTTGTGCACCAGCTGGGATGCACACAACCCATGTTAGAGTAGGGCATAGTAGCTGGGTACCATTGACATACAGTCCCCAAATATGGTTATATAACAGCTGCTACTCAACCAAATGAAAACTCTGCTTGTGAAAAGCAAAGGACAGAGAACTGCCTCAAAATAGCAGAACCATCAAGTTATTTAAATGTCCTACTAAGTAATCTGGCGGGGGCGGGGGGGGCAGGGTTTTTTTTTAGTGTAGGTGTTCTGCAGCTTTCTTCTGGCTAAATAAAGCCTCATTATTTTGTTCCATCTGAGAAAGTGAAGAATTGTTTTCAGTGTTGCTTTGAGTTGTTTTCAGTTTTACTTCTCAGTACCTTGAGGTTATGGGCATCTGCTTCCAGGCCTATGTTGGTTTTTTTTGGTTGTTGGGGGGTTTTTTGACCCCTGAGTGTCATGTGTTTTGGAGGAGTATTAATGTATTGACCGTACGCTTAGACTATGGCTGAATGGGCTTCTGAATCACTACTTGCCTGCAAGAAGCTGAAGGATTTTTCCTCTTGACCAGTGCAGCCTAGTGAAAATGACAAATTGATATTATTAATGCTAGCTGTACTTCCAATGTGCTTGTGGAATGAGAGGAAGCCCAGAGTTTACTCTAGCTGCTAGCAAGTGTTTTTAAAAATTGCCTCTTTGTGTGGTGAAAACAGCCTTTTCAGGGCAGACTGAAATATCCAGATAGTTGTCAGGTAATTTTAAATATTTTTTTTTTAAAAAAAAATTGTGGGAGAAACTCAGTATGAAAGGATAATTGGATGGAATTAGATCTGGCTAGAACTGTTTGTAAAGAATGGTACATAATTTCCTTAATTTAGTTACAAAACCAAAGGGAAAATGTTACATGTCCCAGACAGCAACCTGCTGTTTGCTGCCTTGTGCTGTTTGTGATCGTGTCTTGTTTAACTTAAGAAATACCTTTGTAGGGTCTTCGAGTTTTTTAAAGAATGGGGACAGCCAAAACCAGTATTACAATGGCAATTGGAGAACAGATGCAGTCTTTAAGACGGATGCTTGGAAAGACCACCTTGCTGTGCTAATTTGCTGTCCCTCAGATGTTTACTTAGCTCAAAGAAAGCATTTCATATTTCTGTTTATCTAGCAGTGACATATTTGTTCATATTATAGCTCACCTTAATTCTACATCTTATTTGATAAATATATTGCTTCTATTTGCATGCCTTTTTTTTTTTCCGAAGTTGCTACAGAGCAGGAGCATTTGACCATGCAGGACAAATCAAAAGCTGCTGTTCTAGGCTTTAAAATACTTTAAAAACAGAGTACTCTGTGTAGTTCAGCAGGAGTGGACAAGTAGTGAAGTCATGATTTTCAACAGGAACATGGAGACCTTGACTTCTCTTGAAGTCCAGTTGAGAGCCGTTAATACAGTGGAAGTATTTAATGGAGTTTTCCAGTGCATTGAATAGGATACCTAACTTAAAGTGAGGGGATGATGACTGCATTTTACTTTTATGACCTAGAAGGTTTAGGAGGGATAACTTCTGTGACAGTTGCATTCCTTTATTTGACTGCTCTTGACATCAGAAATACTTAATTTTATAGGGCGAGTGTGGCATAGGATATTTTTTTCCTCCAGAAACTCTGTTAATAAGTAAAATTTTTTTGCCATTTATAGTTCAGATGTAGCTTACTCATTTTTCTGCCCTTCTACATAAAACAAGTATCTCAAAATTCATAGAACCTTAATAGTTCTTATATTTCGATGCATTTAATTTAAAATGAGCGTACAGAATTGGAAAAGGATACATGAATGCTACTAAAGGCTGAGTTTCACTGTAAACCGTTTCCATGGAGATGTTTAAAAGAACTCTGTTCAGATTTTCTGGCAGGTTAAACTAGGGGTTTAAAGATAAGATTCCATTCAAATCTAATAAGGCTTACTATTAGGCTTATAATATACAATTGCACATTTAACTAGGGGAGTGGTTTAAAATATGAATACCACTTGGTCACTATATTGTGATGAGAAGCACTTTGTAGTGACTTAACGTTAATTCAAAACATGGAATTCGTACTACTATGTAAGACATGCTTTGCCTATTCATTCTGTCTGTTCTGAATCAGTGTGTCTTTTTTTAACGAAGTATATCGTTAAATTAAAAAATCTGTTTTGTCAAAGTGTAGCTTATGTAGCACCTTATGTAATGTGCTAATAGGTGCTTTTTAGGAGTTTATTCGAGAGGTATTTTTTTATTCTGTCTTCTGTGCTTTATTTTAAGATTCTTCTTCCATTAATCTCCTGAAGCTCAGTTCCCAGAATCTGGTTAGACAGTTAATTGCTAAAGGAGGGCTTCCTGCCATGTCTAAATGGGCATATAGGATCATTTGGATAATTCAGATTGGGATGGACCTCACAACGTTATCAACTCCAGTTTCTGTATCACCCATATTAGGCTGTTGCTAATTTTTCTGGAAAGTCGCTTAGGTGACTGAGTTACAAAAACAGGTAATGAACATACTATATTTTTTAATGGACGGGGGAAAAAGTTTACCACTGTAATACAGTGTTTTGAAAATCGTTCTTCAAAGCAATTTCATTATTTTGCTTGAAAACAGTAGTTCGCATTGTTGAAATTAAGGGAAAGGAGGCCCTAATATCTTGTATTATCAGAGAACTTCTCAGATGTAATCCTTGGGAACCAGTTGAACTACTGGTGTTCCATTTTTGTAGTAGGACTATATTTGAAACTACCACAATACTGGATTATGATCATTTTAATCTATAATCAATAGATTCTCGAAATTATCACTATTGGCCTCTTTTTAAAGCTAAACACACTTCTGATTACCCAGATATTGTTGGGGCCACAAAACTGAGAGGGAGCTATAAAGCTGCAAAGTAATGTTTCTATTCTCTTCTTTTGCTGAAGATCTCTTTCCATTTATAAGGTTCTTTATCTGCAACATCCATCCACCTTTTCTTTTGGTGAGGCTGTATGTGTAACTTCCAGCTTCACTTTGCAAGGTTTTGTTTAGTTTTCTTTGTATTCATGGTAGTAAAACTCTAGTGAATTTAATCTCCCTTCTCGTTCTTTCACCCCCAGTCATGGTCTAAGGAAATTCTTCTCCTGTCGTGGAATTGCAATAGCCGTTGACTACTTTTGGAAACGTGGCCACAGAAATATTACTGTATTTGTTCCACAGTGGAGAACAAGACGTGATCCTTCCATTACAGGTGAGGGAAATAGTTTCCTAATGTTTGCTTTGTTAAACTACATTGTAACTATTTCTTTGGATACTGCTGTGAAGAGTGAATGGTGCAGGAATACTTCATAAGACATGAAGCAGGAAGAGTCTGGCTGCTCAGCATGAGTAGTCGGGTTTCCATGTACAGTGTGAGAGGCTTGGAAATGCTGTTTAGGCTAACTGATGTGCTGTAAGTGGAGGCCTTTTGGTTTGGTTTGGGTTTTGTTTGCTCTTTAATTCCTAGTTTCAACCTTTTCCTCCCTATTTTTATAATATTAGTAATTCTTCAGCTATCAATATGTCATTTCTTTAGATTAATAGGTACAAAAGTAGCCAATCTTCTCTGCTAATTATATCTCACACTAATTGTCAAATCTATAAATAGCTAGAAGAAAGCTTTTGTTTTTAAGAACAGTTGTTTCATGTTTTAACAGAGCAGGATTTCTTAACACAGCTCCAAGATGTTGGAATATTGTCTTTAACCCCTGCAAGGATGGTTTTAGGAGCAAGAATTGCTGCTCATGACGACAGGTACAGAATATACATAGTTTTAAAGTCCTTTTAAACATCTGACTAATGGTTGTAAAAAGCTTAATACTTCATGAGTGGTTGTATTAGCTAGTTCTTCAGTCTGTCTAAAAGTGAGCTCTACATCTGTTATGTTATTTTACTGTCCTAAGAAACTTTTGTATATGTAACTCTTTAATAACATTATACATACTGTTTTCAGAAATTCCTGGGAAATGGCAAATTTTCCTGGCAATTTTAATAAAATAATTTTACAAAGAAATCCATTTCAAATGTCATCACTTGTGTTGAGGAAGAAATTAGTCACCTAGTAATGTTTTTATGCTTTCCTGATCATCAGTCTATCCCTGAATTGTCTTTTATGTTTGGGGAGCACTAGCATAAATCAGCTACTGATCAGGTACTATTTTCTTCCATTTTTTTTTCTTGGTGCCATTGTGGCATACAGACAGAGATATGTATTTGGAGCAGTGTATTTGTAACAATACGTGGGCTAGTCAATTTGTAAGTTAATTAGAGCACTGAAGTTCAGCTTCAAAATGTGGGGATCATATTTCAGTGAACAAGACAACAGTAAGCTGTAGGGGTTTTTTTGTTGGGTGTTGGGGGGTTTTCCTTGCCAGATTTTCCCAGCCTTGAGACACAGTAAAAAGCACATGCTGCTGAAGTTTGGGGGTTTTCTTTCTACAACCAGCTTTCCTAATTCTGCATGGATGAGCATTTTGCAGCTTTGAAATTGTGTTTTGCAGCTGGCTACAGTTTGCTGGATTTTGGTTTCTTCCTTCCTACAAATAATCATTCATACTTTATTTTTCTGACAAAATTGTCGAGGTTTTGCATCATGGGCATGCCTGTTTTTGTTAGATTGCACAGTCGTGTACCTGATTGCAAAACTTGATACATATAATAGACAAACTAAGTGCAGTCTATGTATCTTCCTTGTTGAAATACAACAACTCTGATCTCTTAAATAATAATGTTGTAGCAAGAAAAATGTACAAGGCAGCCAAGTTGGAGTTGCTTACACACTATTTTGTATACTGTTTTGTATACAACAAGCATTTCATATAAAATACTATGTAGGTGCAGTATTTGCAGTTGAGGTTACTGTGGAAATGAGTGTTGTGCTAACATATTTGCGCTTTTGTCAAAAGTGTACATTTGTCTTTACAAGGACACCATCCATTATCTCTTTGCTAAAATAGTTTCAAATGGCAAAAAGCCTGTTTTCCAACAGGTAAAAAAAAAGAAAACCAAACAAGCCAACCATGGGCTTTTCTTAATAAATAAGTAGTTACCTTTTGTCATAATTTATTTAACAACAAAATGGTAGCAGCACTCTTTGTTAAAAAGCGTTGACAGAACAAACAACTAACGTGCATAACACTATCTCACAGAACATGGACATTAATGCTAAGCAAAAAAGTATAGGGAAATAAGTTTGCGTTGGCATGTGTAAGAAATACTGTGCTCTTTTAGTAAAGCAAACTATTTACCTCTACAGGTATTTAGAATCTGATAATCCCCTGGGGTCTGGGGGGTTTTGCTTGCTTTGTTTTTTTAATGAAAAAAAAAAAAGCTTCCCATGAAGACTCTGCTGCACTAAATAAATGCATGCTACCTAAAACGTTGCTTAAAGTTGTATGGTGGGTCAAAATAGAGTAATTTCCTGGTAATCAGAGTGCTTGTTTTCATGTAAATAGGTTACTCTTGCATGGTGAAATACTTAGTTTTCTAGATCTTTGGACAATTTTCAGCAAAGCAAAATGTCTCAACAGTGTTTTAAATGAATTTTACAGGTTTTTGTTACACCTTGCTGATAAAACTGGAGGTGTTATTGTGACTAATGATAACTTCAGAGAATTTGTGACAGAATCACTTGCCTGGAGAGACATTATTCAAAAAAGGTAATTACTCAGTTTCTATGAAAGCTTAAAAGGATGTCTGTCCTTACAGTTGTAGGCACTCCATCTTCTTGTGGGATTTTTTTATCTTTAATTAATCTATCATGCAATTTGGGTAGAGCCCAACCCAAAGTGCTGGCTGTGTTTCACCACTTGATTGATGGCCTTGTAATCATGTGTTGAATAGTCATGTCCCTGTTACTCATATATTCACTAGTGTATGTCTGTCAATTGCTCACATAAATAGGAGCTTGATGTAGCAGCCAATCTTCATCACTTCTGAAGCTCGGTGTTAGATCCTGTTAGTATAAGGTTTGTGGTCCTTTCTCACAGTCTTCCTCCTTTTACATTTCGTTTCTTCAAGGAGATATAATAGCTGATGCAGACATACAATGTTACTTTTAAGGCTTCAAAATCAATCACTCCTTACTGTAGTACAACGAATCAGCATATAAAATAATGAACACTTGCAGCATATCCCAGTAGTCATTTCCCTGCAATTGTTGAGTGTCCTTCAGGTTTAGATGAGTTCTCTTAGCTATCAGATATCCCTGCTTCAGTTTGTGGATTCTCTGTGAATTACAGTTTTTGCTGTTCAACTGGGATTTTTTTCCCCTCCAGTTAAATTGGGTCATTTTGCTATTAAGATATGATCTTCTGTTGCCCAAATTTCCCACTAATCCCTTGGAGTCTCCCTGACATCTTCTGAAGGTACATCTGCTGCAGTGAGTGGGGTCGGTGTAAGTCTAATTAAATAAATAATTGAAAACTGTCTTGGGTTCTCGGGTATAGCTGGGAGAATGTGGAATTGATGTTGGCTAATCATGTGGGTATTATGCTATCTCTTGAGTGAATTCTACCCAAGGCAGGTTGTGTTCTACAGAAATTTAGCAAGAATACTTAGCGTGTCATTCTCAGTCTGTGGGTTTTTAAGAGCTTGTGTTAACGTCTGCTATTAGTTTTACTTCTGGGGAAATTCCACTATACCAAATTCTCTCCTTGCAGACAAATTTTGGTTAAACTGGCTTCCTTCAATGCAGATTTCCCCATCCCAAAATGATTCCAGAAAAAAGCTTCTTTGTCTTAACTGTAAACAGCTAATGCTATGTTTAGTAGTTGTGTGGCTTTCTGGTAACATGCATTTTAGCTACATGGTTGAAGATCCTTACAAGGAAGGGGAGTTTGGACAACCAGAAAATCTTCTCTAATCACCTAGAAATTTCCGCTGTGGTCTCATTGCAAAAATTTGCAGTCATCCAACACTTGCTATTTAAAAAAACCACCAAAACCACCTTGGTGTTCTGCAGCGTAATGGGAACGGTTCACAGAAGCTCCCATTAAATTATTTCGACAGTGAGTGCTGGTTGTATCTAAAATGGGTTACTAGTTAAGCTTCAGTGAGTCCTGATGTGGTTTGAAGTGTTTGCTCTAAGGCAACTTGTCTTGTGCTACAGAGGTGAAGGGCAGCGAGGCTGTAATACATTGTTATTAAATAATATTGAAAGAACTCTTTTGCAGGTTGCTGCAGTACACTTTTGCTGGTGACATATTTATGGTTCCTGATGATCCTTTGGGAAGAAATGGGCCTAGATTAGATGACTTCCTTCGAAGTGAAGGCTGTTCTAGGTATAAGCACTGTTTTCACTTCTGTTTTGAGACAGTTACGATTTTACGTTTGAAATAAACTGTTTTTGATTCACTTGAACACCTCTTTATAGTAAAGGTACAGTGAAATTAAGCAAGAACACTGCAGGATGTAGTAGCTTAACAAAAATATGTTTTTCCTGTTACTTCAGTCTGTTCAGAAACTGCTGGTGACATTTGCATCTAACCAAGATCTCTCTCAGAACTGAGATAAGAATGACAATAATTTCCTTTGAGATTTGGTTGTCGTGGCTTTCATGCAAAGGTGGACCAAACTGTTTTAACATGATACAAAGCTGCCAGTGGTTTGGGTATATGGTAGCCTGCTATCCTGTTAATTACAGTGACATTATTTAAAACACCTTGGTTGATCGCTTACTCATTCAGAGTGGGACAATAGGTGCTACAAGAGAAACACTCTAAACTGGTATTCGTTGTCACAGGAGAGGCATTTCACTTCACACTTGAGGGTACTGTAAATAAAACATTTTTTGAGAGGCATTGTTATTAAATGCATTTGTATTTGATTCATAAGTTTAAATTAATAATAAACATATATTGTTCCTTTTAAATCATTGTACTTTTAAAATGTGCATATATTCAAAGTATGAATTTATTTTGTACTAACTGCCAAGACTTGAGAATGGGTTTGCCCTTTTGTACTAGAAAACAAGCTGCTTGCTCTTTTCTTCTTTCACCAGCTTAGTAATTATAAATGCTAATGGTAGTGAGGAGTATTGAGAGAGCTTTTAGAAACAAGTGAAGTACTTAAAAATCAGCAATACAAAAGGCAATCTGTATCAAGGATTAATGCAAAGACTAAGCAGGAATCTCAGCTATTGGAAACAATTGAGGAAAGTGAGACACGTATACCTGTAGGTCACAGGTTGATTTGAAAATAAGCATGTAATGTTGACATGAAAAAAGCAAGTGCAGTTCTAGAACTCAAGTAGGAGAGGCTAAGAAAGTATTCAAGCTCTAATATAAAACCCTTACCAGATGTTACTTGGAACACTGTGGTTTAGCTGCCTGCGTCTGAGAGAAGTAAAGTGAAAACAGAGTGTGTTCCAAGAGGTGACTGTGATGATTGTAGAAATGGAAAGGGATTCTTCTGAGAAGGCTCTAGAAGAGCTTGGTGTCCTACCTGTAAACTTGGAACTAGAACTAGACTTTGGGTTTTGCAGCGGGGGTGATGGGGTTTTTAAAGAAAGAGAAAAGGTACCAGCATAAAGAATTAATCTTGTTCCTTCCCTGAGACTTTTCTACTTGAGTTAAATGATGCAGAAAGCATAAATGGCACTGGGAATAATATTAGAAACTGGAAGGATCTCAAGCAATTAGAGCACCTTTCCATGCTGAGTAATGGGAGGTGTCATAACCTAGATATTTTTAAAATAGCGCTCTGTAATTTAACTGTCTCACCTGGTGGTAGGAAACTAGACTGTAGCATGAGTTGCAGTTCCCATTTCTGTGTTATCTGGTGGTATCTGAAGTAGGCCCTAAATTCTGTAGTGCTGGTAGTTTAGAGTAGCAACAGCTCTTCAAAGTCTGAAATGAAATCTCAGTAATTAAGGAAGAATATTCAGATGCTGGAATTGCTGGAAAACTTCATTTCTCCATTAAGGATATCATATGAGGGAAACAAGGCTTTGATCTGTATGTGAGCAAGCTCAATCATGATGTAGTAGGTGAGGAATAGTCTTGTGGAGCTTCTGGAAGCACCTTTGGTCTGTCAGTATTTTCATGTTCTGAGTTGGTGAACATGTGTTCAATGTACCTTTTTATCCATTTAGCTCAATAATACTGATGTTAAATCTTCCATAAAATAAGCTTTGACTGTTCTGTATTCTGTCAAGGAAAGTACTTGCAACGCATTGGAAATAGTCCTAGAGGATGTTAGTTAATGTTGTTAGTCATGCCAGGTTCAAACTGAAAACTGCTACACCTACTGTTTTGTTTCACTCTGGAAAAAATGCTTATCACTTGATTCCAATCAGTAACTAGCTGAGCAGCAGTGAAGTATAGGAGTTACACACATTTTTCTATTTTGTGTTTGACAGAGACAGCTAGCATCTCCTTTACCTTAATTTAATAAAAGTTTTCTATTTTGTTCCATAGAGATCGTTGGTCAGCACAAAAGGCTTTACAGAGCAGTGGACAATATTCTTCTGAGACATCCTTCTTCATACCAGTCCCCAAACCAACTAGTAGCAGTCAACAGTCTAAAACCAGAGTACATGGTGATCACTCATCAACATGGCTTCCGCTGGAAACAAACATACAGGCTTGTCTAGCAATGCCACCACAGAGATCTGCCTCAGAAACAGTACAGCTAAGAGAAGCTTTGATAAAAATTTTTCCTGACTATGAGCAAAGACAGAAGATTGATAAAATACTAGCTGATCATCCATTCATGAGAGATCTTAATGCACTGTCTGCCATGGTGCTTGACTGAATATTATACAGGGATTTTTATATCACAACTGATCTGACTAACTTTGAATATCAATGTGAAGAAAAATGTTGCTCTTTTATGTTACTTTGTGAATATTGAAAACCTAATTTTATTTGTATAAACAAAGATATTTTTTGTGTGTGTTCTGTTGCTAATAGATGCCAGTTTTTAGTAAATTAAAAACTGCTGCTACTACACATTCGTAGTAATATTTTCTATGAAAAAACCAAATCTTTTGCTTCATTTGAATTGCTTATTAAAGCAGTGGCAGTCCTAAAGAACTGTTATCACTTTAAATATGTGTGTTAGCACTTTTTAAAAAATTCTTTCCTCAAGAGGGAAACATCATGTCAAAGGCTAAAAAGTGACTGTTACAGCTTCAGATATATTTTCCAGATGCACGTGTAACATAAGCCATGCACCTGTCAAATATCATTGTTGGTGTTGTATCTAGAGCATAGGTTTTCTAAGAATATCTATACTCTACTAGTACCTCCTTCACTTACAAACTTTGAAATATTTCTCCATGAAATTAAAACAGACCCTTTAAATATTTTCACATACGAAGACTTCTATGTAGTGTGTATGTGAACCTGCTTTCCTTAAACCTGCGTCATGGATTTTGGAGATAGGCTATGCTCCTATGGGTGTATGGACAGCAGCTTGAACATCACTGTATGGGAGCACTGGATGTTCGGTGTATTGTTGAAGTACTGTCACAAGGTGGCATTATGCATCTGCTGAATTGTAGTGATCAAGAGGAAGGTTTCTGATATTCTGAAGTGCTCTTTCTTATATAAAGAAAGATTAAATGCAAGACAGATAACTAAGAGTGTTATGGATAAAATTGTATATTAAATGAACAACTTACGGATACTAAACATCATTCTGATACTATGAGCAGCTATACCCTTTGTATAAATGAGTAAAATCTTAGCGCCCATGGAGTGAAAACCAAGAAAATCCATTTGTCTGGTCATCCAGGCTGAGAGATACTAGACTAGAGTAGTTAGGAGAGGGAAGGTTTCAATTAGAAAGTAAATTCAGAACTCTCCTCAATAGAAGGTATTTCTAATGCTTTAAAAGATCTGATACCTACATTGGTTTCTAAGTTGGAAATTCTTTTGACCATCAATACTCTTTTCAGAATAATTTTAGTGTCTTTAACAATCTGCACTGTTACCTGTGTGTCTTTGTCCTGCCTGTTCTAAATCTGAATGCTGTGATAAGCTATTAATAGAATGTGATGCTGTTTATATAGTAAATGGCATGCTGTCTTGTGCAGAGCTAATACACTGCAGTTAACAGCTCCACCCCTTTAAATCTGTTCTGGGATCTATCCCAAAAGTGAGGTGGAAAAAAGGAACATAATGTATGAAAGCTGAGCAGTAGTACCACTTTCAAGGGCAGGAGCAAAATGAAGATTAGTATGTGTCTATGTCTCCGTAAATGCTTAAGTCTGTTACGCCTTCCTTTCAACCAATTCCTGGTGCTAACTGTTCACATTGGTTAAATCTAATCTGATTCTAAAGAAAATGTGGCCTACAGAGCCCATGATAAACTTCTGACGTACTGAGCCTTACCCTAAAGCATAGATATAGTGTCTTTCTCTGCAGTTCCCTGAGTTCTGAAATCATGCTTTGCTTAAATGCAGAAGAGCTGCAATATACTGAGGAAATGAGGGTGTTGAAAGTCTGTCTTCTTACATGGCCCTTTCACGTGTATTGTGAGGTCAGAAACAGAAGGCAAAGTCTTGCTCTTCCCTCAACAGGAGCAAACTGAAAGATGATTGCAGCAAAAGAAAAATATTAGAAACTGGTTTTACAGCATCTCAAAAATACAAGTGAGGATGAAGAAAGGTTTTTGATGTGTTTCTAATAGTCTATGTTCCAAATAGACAAATCTTAGTTTTTTGGGGGGGCAATTCATCGGTCAGATGGGCAGAATCATTTTGACCAGCACATTTTCCAAGAAGCAGTGCTTACCTACTAAGTGGTATGCAATCGCCAGGTTCTGTCCCCATAAAAACTATGCAGGTTCCTAAAGCCTGCTGGCACCAATGGGAGTTGGTATCATTTTAGTAAGTAGTAAGGGAATAAACTATGACCAGTGAAGGGCTTTTCCTTAACAGGGATAGGATCCCAAGGAGTACAGTGGTGGTGAATTGGATAATTCTGCCTAGTTCTACATTTGAGTGAGACACAGGAACTGTGGGTTAGCTTCTTAATTCCCAAATAAGCTCTTCTAGAGGCAATCAGGAGAATCAAGGAAATGGGCTAAAAACAATACAAACTGTTCTACATCTCCTTTGCATATTAGTATACTCAAAACTGAAACCCAACTGTGCAGGTAAAGAAGTGCAGATAAAGAAATATGGTTTTGTTTTCATTTGTTACAAGGAAGGAAGAAGATAAAAATTGGAGTATGACACCACGCAGGCAGAAAACACACAGAGCGGAAAAGTACCATGTTGATTACTATCTGGTGTGGGAAGACATGGTAAAGTATGTAAACTCCACACTAGCTAGCAGTGGATTAGGGAACTATATTGATGCTAGTAAATGCTGATGTGCTGTTCGCTTCTGTATTAAATGTCCAATTTGAAAGGAATTAAACAGGAATGTGGCATCAAGTGTTCAGAGTAGTAGCTGATTCCTTTTGCGTGACACAAAAAGCCTAGCTGGGAGTAGTAGCCGTCTAAACCTATAATCTTACCACATTTTCCCAGATAGAGGACAGACTTGACAAATTGATTGATTTTGATCGCAGAAGCTTATTGCTGGATGCTAAAGCTGAAATTCGTCTAAAATGATACCAAGTGAGGCCAAAGGTTCTTTGTTTTCTATTTTTGTTTTTTAGGTTCTGTTGTCTCTTCAGCTTTGAGTTTTAAATGCTGCATCTCTGTTAACTGGGAAGATGACAAACAACCAGTATGGTCTGAATTTTCCGTGAGGGAAATGGGTGGAGCTGTTGCAATGCTATGCCATATGGTGGAGGAACACCCAGGGTGACATGTCAACTGCACTTAGAACAAAACCATCAGTGTCTTTAAGTTTTGTTTTCACTTGCTCTTAGTTCCCTATTAGCCTACTTACTGTAAGTATAGCTGTGCATAAAATCCATAAACTGCCTCTTTCAGTGCACAACAGAACTAGGACTGCATGAAACACAGCAACCCAGAAAGCTTTCTTTCACCCAACAGGACAAGGGGATTTAGATATTTATTTAATGGCAAAGAAAATACACTTTTTTGTATACAAGGAAGTTGGCCTGTGATTCTCCTTTATCAAATGTACAAAGTTCTTAGGTGGAATGAGCAGAAGAAAAGGTCAAGTCTAAGTCCAAATGTAGCCAGAATGTTCCTATTCCCTAGAATAAACCAATTTTCTGTGACATGGTATATATTGCTAATGCAACTTTCAGTTTCTTGGTATTTCCACTGAAATGGGAAGATAAAGGAATGTTTCTTTGATCTTGCTCAGAACTTCCCTGTTGTCTGGGGTAAGATAATTCCAGGTAGATACAATTGCTTTTGCCTGAACAGAACAGCTGTGAGTTTGCCTGTGATAGTAAAAAAGTGCCAAGACCCAGCAATGAGCAGCAAACCCCCCCGAAAATTCTGGATATATGTATAATCTCCTAGCCTCATACTAAAACAATAAAATACCATAACTGCCTGAGTGCATTCAAGTAGCTGTCCGTGTGCTAAATAATGTGTAACTGTGGTTTAGTTCTGCTGTGATCCTTGTGTAGCAAGCAGTACGGTTCAGATACCCAATGCACTCTGGATTTGTTGGTTTGGGACCAGCAGGATCCAGCTCTAAGCAATGGTGTTGGAGCTCTCTGTTCTGCTTCCTGCATTGCTCCTGATCTTAGAAGCTCACATATCATATATTATTGGGTTCTGTGGTGGCAAAAGAAGTGTACAGCGAGTGACATGGTTTTGCAAGTCCTGCACTGATGGTAAACGTGAATTTGTCATTTCGGCTGAGCATGAGCTAATGCCAAGACGTGTTTTCATACTGGGTTTCCCAGCACATCCCATAATGTGATATTTGAGCTTTCTTTTCCTACTAGTGTTAATGCCTTGTATGTTCCAGGCACCTTTCCCATCACTGGAAGACAGAGTTGACTGAATCTAAGAGAAAAAGCACATCAGTTCAAAAATATGAAATATACTGTTGTATTTATTGCAAAATACTATTTCCTAATGCTAGCTTGTATGAAGAAAGAAAAAGATAGGAAAAATTGTCAAAATACTGTGATATGTGGGAAAGCTGTTCACTGAAAAAAGTTAAGATGAAAATCTTAATATGAATAGGTAAAAATCTCTAGGAAAGGACTTGTTACAGAACTGAACAGGTTTTTTCCATGGAGTTACATGGGAACATTACGCAGGTCCATTCACAGGTCTGCTGAGGACGAGAGTACCTACTGGCAGCAGGTAACCCCCTGGGTACAAGGCAAGTGCCCGCGTGTTCTTTTTGCCTATGAAAAGTACTAATTGATTAATGATAAACTTGTCAATCGCCTTTTGTTTAACACAGAAAATAAGCACGCAGAGGGTCAATTTGTAGCGCGAGTGTTACTACATAATTCCCGTTCTTTTTATAGATAGGTCTGAGACAACGCTTCGATTTTAACAGGTGGAAAACAGGCAAGAAAAGAGCTTTGACTTGAGGAACTACAGAATTGCCGAGCGTATTTGATGAGTTACCTTTTTTTTTTTACAACCGAAGCATTCCACACAGATAGCCAGCATAATTATTCCCATTTTTCAGAGACACCGAGGCACAAGAAAGAACCAACTTGCCTAAAACCGCTCAGTATGGTGGATGGAAGCTCCTAAGCCTTACCCCAGCAACAAGCTCCCTTGGTAAATCTCTCCTCATCCCACCATGACATGTATCCTGCCTAGGCAGATGTCCAGGGCTGATGTGAAGAATTTTCTCAGCTGGCCTCAACACCATCCACCCTGCAACCAGCACCACAACAGCCCTGCTGCCGTGGAAAGCCAGGCCTCTGGTGGCGTCCATCTTGTTTCACCTCAGGTGAGCAGTGGGAGGGAGGGAGGGAGAAGGGGCGTGAGGAAACAGCTGGGAGGGTGGTTTGTGTCTGATACAGTGCTTAAGGGAAGGCTCTGCCAGCTTATACAGCACCTGAGGCAGCAGCTGTGCTGGTTTTGTGTCTTGGCCTGGATTTTGCAGCTGAGGCCAGCAGGCTGGAAGCAAATGGACCCGAGGTGCTGAGGGGAGGCAGGCTGGTGGGCAGGCGTGAGCCGAACCCCTGCTCAGTGCCAGACCGTCTGGCCCTCAGGGGGCTACAGGGCAATTCTGCAGTAGGTTCATGTTTTAGGTGAGCTTACATCTTACTGTTCTACCTGCTAGGTTCAACAAAATATAGTAATGTCAGTATTAAGCTGAGAAGGTAAACACAGGTAGCCCGTGGTGTTGAACAACCTGCATACAAAGTGAGGGGTGTCAGAGAGGTAAAGGCTGTACTTCTATTTTTAAATAATTGCTGAAAGATACAATCAAATGTGTTTCCTGTTAGGGGTATGATTTAATGGTGCAAATGCGGTGTAAACACTGTGGCTAGCTGGAGTAAAGGAGATGGGATTCAGTCTTTTTATGTCAGTATATAGCAAGGCTTCTGTTCATATGAATTGGTTTGCCACAACCGACAGCAGAGATTTTTGGGGTTTGTTTTTCTTGTCCTGAATGATTGAACTACGCCTGAAAAATGTTAAGTATTATGTTCTTATGCCAAAATAAATATTCATGCTTGGACTTAATCAGGAACAGATGAATCACTTCAAAGTCATGCAATTACTTAATCAAGCGAAGACAGAACCCCAGTGTGATTTTTTGGGCTTTGTTTGTTTGTCCTCGGTTTTAAAGGAAAATGGCCTTTTCTCTTTGTGCTCAGTCTGATATTAGCTATAGGCTCCTTTAAACTGCCTGGACCTTGCGTGCATGTGTGAACATGCTTCTTGAACAACTTGCCTTCTTTCACTTACGTGTGTCCTGGTTGCATACATGTTCATTTTTCTGGTGCTGGTGTAAGAATATACATACATTGTAATCTTTCTTACTTTTTCTCAAGTCTGTTGTTCCTGAAGCATGCTTCACGCTGTTCAACCTTCGGTTGCTGAAAAAAACACAACAAAGCAGTGTTTTGAGTGGAAAATAACAGGGACCATCGCTTATGAGTGATGCAGTGTTCCACTCTTCCTCCCATTAACATTGTATAGAACGTCTGTCTCCAGGATAAAGTCTTAAGACTTTGACTCTGATTCCTGGTGTGAGGACGAGTACAAGATTTTTGTGACAAATTCAACAGTTTACTGCTGGAAGAGGTTTTTTCTCTAAGTTTTAAGATAGGCATTATGTAATGTAAATAACTTTATACCAGTTGTAAACCAGCAAAGCTACAGATAAGTCCTAGTATTCAGCGCTAGTGCTGCTGTTTTTCCTTCTCTTTTAGTGCCATATTAGGGTAGTTTGAGTTTTGAAAGAGCACTTCTGACCTACCTTTTGCAACAGCAGAGAAAGTGCCTGAGAAAGTTCCATGAAAAACAGCGAATCATACAGTGTCTTTCTAATACTGACAGTGTTTCCTTCTGTTTTGCAAGCTTGCAGGCTGTGTTTGGCATTAATGCTTTTCTTGCTGGAATTTTTTGCAGCTGCATCCAATGCTATTTTTAGATCTGGGCCTGATTTATGTTCCGGGTGGCTCTGTTTTATTGTGAAGCTTGTAGCTCTGCTACAATTCATGTATAGGACCTGTTATTTTAATAAATATTTAAAATAATAATTACTTTACAGATTCAAAGACTACCTAATCTGCTGTGTGAAGCAGTGTAAACTGTAGTAGGGTGTTGTGGTATTTGGACGAGTCTGGTTACAAAACTAGGTGTGTCTCTGACATGTTCAGTTTCTTTTATCAGAGAATGTAAACCCAAGGGCCTTACAGCAGTGCAACTAATTGTGTTCAAAATATTTTAGTGCCCCTGACTGTTACCGTGTGTGCTCGATTTTGTACATATATGCTGGTATGTAATTCTGTGCATACAGTGGAAATACTGCAATGCTCAGGCAGGAGGAATAGACAATTGATGAATTTTAGAAAGTAGGTGAATTTGAGTTGTGTACAATTTTCATCTGTGTATGCACTTAAGTTTAAGAATGTGGTTCCACTGTACTGTTGAAACTAAGCATCTGAAAACCCAAGTTGTTCTGTCTGCCTTATGGCTAGTTAAATTCTGTAAGATTGCATTATATCATTTTAAATTGCTAATTCAAAAGAAGCATTTTTTTAAGAGGAAACTGGTTTTGAATTCATCGGTTCCCCCACTTGAGTATATTTTTAGCTGTTTCAGGCGTTATATTTTCAATTTACATAAGGGAACTATAATATTACACATTTCTAATTTAAAAAATAGAAACTATGGTCCAAAGACATCAGAGTTCTGCAGAAATATACCAACTAAGTTTTATTTTCTTATCATTTGTCACTAAGTATAGGAATCATTGTGATTCAAACCCAAAATAATGTATAATTTTTCTCCATGGCTGTTTAATGAGCATATGATATTCAAAGTATTGAGTCTTAGTGTTATTAATTTTAAGAGAAAACTTTGCTGAGCAAAATATTGTTCAGAAGCTATTAGTAAAAAGTAAAAGGTTGGCTTGCAGGTATTTTGATATAGAAACACACACACGTTTTAAAAAAAATATTAAAGATTAATCCAAACTGTGACTTTTCCAGTTCTTTAATTTTATGTAATGATTTTGATGGTCACAAACCAGTTTAAAAGTTTCTGGAAAGAAATAGCAGTACTGACATTCTTGTAACAGTAGAGGGAGCCACTTGTTAACGCTTGAGTGTAAACCTAAACAGTTGCATGCTTGTCCTCTAAAGAGAACGTAGGATGTTATGGGGTGATGTATGAACATAAGAAGTATTTGCGCGGTTACCCTGTCTTAGTGTAGAAGTTCACTTGTATGTCTTATGGTATCGTTTTAGACTTTCATTGGTATCCTTACTGCTATATGTTAGGTTTCATTTGCTTCTTGGCTCAGGGACTGTACTTTTCTTTTGTCTGTTAATTGTTTAGGTTTGAGATGCAAATGAAATTAGTAGTAATATATTTACCTTTGACATAAGTTCTTTGAATTCAAAATTGCAACCAAAAATCTGCTGTTTGGACAATTCTGATTGCCAAAAGGTACAATATCAGTGCATGAGAAATTATATTTTTAGGAAAAAAAATCAGAGGTATTACATTAAAAATCAGAGAAGATATCGCAGAGACTCACATACCGGGACAAGAGCAGAGCTGGTTGCCTAGTTTTGCCAAAACTTGGTGGGCAGTAAAATGGAATCCAAAAGCAGAGGCAGGAAGGGGCCAGCCCCTTCCCTGGAACAGTGACTTATGAGCATATGGTACTAAATGATACTGAAGCTACTTTGAGCCTGACTCCTTCATGTTAGGAGCATTACTGCACTTTGAATCTAAATGAAAGCAAGTCAATTGTTTTGCAGAGACAGAAGAAAATTGGGAATATCTGAAAGGCAGAACATGAAGGTTTGGCAGTATTTTCTGAGAGGACGAGGAGATATGTTGTGGTTTATAAATACTTTTCTGTGGGAGATCTTTGCAGCAGAGGGCCTTGAATTAAAAAAAAGCACATCAGAGTCCTTCGCTATATCTCCTACTGGCAGAACACCAATAATATGGATAAGGACATTCTTGACATTCTGAAGTGAAGGGGCATTAAAATAGTAATATTTGACATTCTCTGTGAACAAATGGATGTTTTATGTTGCATTTGTAGGTAGCCAAGGATTCTTTACATTTGGGAAATAGAATTTGCTATATTTTAACTTTTAACCAAATTTTTATTCTCTTGACATGCATGTCTATCAGCTGCTGGCACCTAATCTAAAGACAAATTTCCAGGGCTGAATGTAACTTAGTGTGAAACATGTAACATCACCACTCAGCTTCATAATGTTCAGGCTTGTTTCCCTTCCAGAGTTGAGCCAGACGCTGACGTTTGAGTAAATGAATAAAGAAATAGCACCAACATTTAAATGGATTAAGACAATGCTAGTGTGATCATGAAGTTAATTTGTGGAGTCTGTACTGATTCACTGTGTGCACACAATTATTTTTGTTGTAAACCATTCAATACATTAATTTTGACTAAAAAGTTTTTACAGCTCTGATTCAGAAGTGGTATGTGCTGTAGTGGCCTAAAACATTACCAGCGGTATTTGCAGGAGATTCTCTTAAGCTACCTTTGCTACTGCAGGACTGCTGTGTGTTGGTTTCTCAGTTGTCACAGCTGGCGTATTGGTTTAAACTGCTGTAGGTCATGAGTCAGAGGCCTCAGTTTTCTGCTGTCAACAAAAATGCAGAGAAGATATAGTAGCTAGATGGTTATCCTTTGTTTTAGAGCATCCATCAAAGCCCTACTTTATAAATGGAAATCAAATTAAGCTTTCCAGTATTACAGCAGCTATGAGTCTTCCAAATTATGATGGATTGAAATAATTCATGCAAAAGCCCAGGATATCTCATCTGTCCCATCTGGTGGGTTTAGTCTCTGGGCCTTTCAGGGACATAATTCAAATGTTTCTGGTAGGAGGTGAATGTAATGGCTGCTTGAGGAGCTGTTTGGGAGGAGAGGTTATGATTTCTTTTAATATGATATTTAATTATATACAAATAACAAAGCAGCTTAAAGAAGTTTGTAATGCTCCTGTAAAAATGTTATGGACCTTTATTTCTTTCCTCACTGATAGGCTCTTGCTTGTCTTTTCTTTGTATCATAATGCACTAATGGTGAGTGATACATGGTGAGAAGGATGTGATTGGAGTCTTCCTTAAATTGTGTGTATCTGTTCATAAGCCCTTAGGTGGGAGGAGAAGTAGTGGAGAGTCGGCAGAGTTGCTAATGGTTAGTCAGTGCTGTAGTGGCAGTGACAGAAATAGAATCTTGTTCTTTTCCCCCCCATCTAAAGTATACATGACACCTTCTCGTTACTAGGACTACTATTTAGTTGTGGTGGTTATGGATTAAATACTAGAGTTGCATGCACTCATTCTCTTCCTCCTATAATATAAAGGGTAAGCGTACTTTGCAAGTTTTGCTAACATAGTATCTCCTAATGTTGTAAACATACAGAAACACTCATAGACAAAATGAATTCAGCTAGCTTGAAGAAGGCAAGCTGCTGGACAAAGAGATCGAAACAAACAGTAGAGGTTGTGCACTGTTCTACTTAGAAAGGTCTTTCCAGTCCAAAGGATGATATCCTTACACAACAAAGAGAATAGTTCTGTACTCCGCTATAAAACTATTTTTTTTAAAAGTATGAAAATTTGAAGTTATGAAGGTTTCTTGCTGTGCAAAACAAGCACAATGTCTGTTAGAATCTTGTTTAAGACTGTCTTGTGGTTAGTGAATGCAGACATGGAGCAGAAGGTCTGATCAGATATCAGTGTGTAGAAGGGTGGGAAATACGATAAGCAGTCTTTAGCAGAAGTCTGAAATACAGTGAGTGGGTATATGGAGCCAGTTCTGTTCCACCAGTTTATTTGAAAACTGTGTTTGTATTCCAGAATAGATTGTGGCCTTGAGTTGTAACGACTTGCCATAGACAATGCTATTGTCTTACTCCGTACAGACTGTAATTGTGGAAGGAGCTGGGTATTGAATCATATCCTACTGCACAAGTTTAGCAGGCTTAAAATTTTACACTTTCTAACATTTGATCTGAGTAAACTGCCTTTCTGAGAATTGTCTGTTCTACTAATTGATTTGACACTATGCTGCCGAACAATGTTGGAAATAGGTGCATATTTTCTGTTGTGCATATTTCAGGGAAAAAATGACATGTATACTCTGTGGTTCTTATTTTACGTGGCTATTGGCTTTAGAGCGTGTGAAGGTCTGTATCAGGACTTATCATTATGCAGCTCATCAGGGCAACATTTGCAATCCCTGCACTTGCAAAAAGGTGAAGCTGCTTCCAAGACTTCCCTGCTAAGACAGAAAAAAAGAGCAGAAAGGATTTCACCATCTCTTTACGGAGTTGTGGGGGAGAAAATATAGAGATGCTGTGATAGGCTGCAACCTTATCTCTGTTCCCCCTTCAACCAGCTTGTTCCCTGAAGCTTTCTCCAAGCGTTATATTGAAGACATCTGTGATACCCCACTCCTCCTTGACTCCTAAAGCAAGGCTATGCATTGACGAGATAATTTAGCTCACAGGTGAGCAGAATATATACTGGAATGATTGGCAATTGTTATTATGGAAACATCTGACAGACCCAGCTGAATTAAGGTTCTGCTATGTCATGTAAAAGTAGTGAAGTAAAGTAGAAAAGTAAAAGTTAAGCCGTCGTGAAGACTCTGCATTCTGAACTGAAAATTTAAAGAAGTGGGAGGATGATGCAGGTGTATGAAGAGTTTGATAGCTGTTTTTTCATGTAAGGTTTGGGGGTTTTCCTCTAATTTCCTAATCATCTTGTAGTTTTGATTGTTGTTTTTTATCAGTTTCTTGTTGTTTTAGCAATCTATGTAAGCTAGTGCTTTGGTGTAAGCCTATGATGTCTTATGTTTGATTCTAGTGCACCAATGACTGATTAGCAGGGAAAGAAACTAAGCCAGTAATAGAAAACCGGAATTTTGAGCTTGAAAACATACAACCAACTCTTATAAGGACAATATTTATTGGAATGTTTTTGTATACCTATGCAAGTCCATTTTCATGTTGGCTTCAGTCATCTTGCTGTATCTTAAATAGTGAGGTATTGCATAAAAGTGAAGTAACAACCATGGTGATTTGGTGTGACTGACAATGCCATTAATCTGCCTAGCCTGGCAGTTGGGAGGTAAGCTGCTTCTAAGTGTCACTATAGGAATTCCCCTCTGCTTAACCAGTGATAAAGAGATGATGGTCCATTTAACTATGAAGGCTTCTCTACCAGCTGCCTCTGTATTTATTAGCACAGTTTCTATTACACAAAAATTATTTATAGTAAGTTGTATCTGATTACAGAAGTGTTTTGTGATATTTTCGGTTTCTTGTGAATTGTTTAATATGAAGCAACCATGCAGAAATGCTTGGATGTTTGAAGTTAGTGAGGCATTTAATTAAGTTGCAAGAGCCACTGCACTTGCAAATGGGATATTGAACATGTCGCTTATTTCATCCTGAAACAAAATTGGTTGTGGATTTAAAGAAGAAAATACTTGCAGACAAGCATGTCCTAAATTCTAGAGGCATTGTAACTGGTCTACGGTTTTGGTTTATTTTGGAAATGCCCTAATTGGAGTTTTTATGTTTTAACCAGTGTAGTAAAACAAATCTTTTTATTATTTCCACCCTTGATTCTGTTTCACTTGGACCAAAAAAACCCCACCTCTTCCCTTCTCTACGTAATGAAAGCCTGTAATACTTTTTTAAAAAAGAAAACAAAAATGTTTGGGGGGAGCTGTGTCTTCTTTTTTGGTGGGAGGTGCATTTTGGAGGAGGTAGATTTGGGTTTTTTCAGGGCTTGTTTTTTGATCTGGTGGCGATGGGGTGGGTTTTGTTTTTTTTTTTTTTCTTTTGAGAGAACAAGAGAAGGGGGCTCTGTGAGTTATTCCTGTGGCCTACAAAGGTGCCATGTGTGGGTTTTGAATTCACACAAACTGGGTTAATCTGGGACTCACAAAGGGCATATGGCCTTGGCAGGAGCATATGGTCTGGAAGAGGGCATTTATTACAGTGCTGCAGAACCTTCCCAGCTGGTTTATCTATGGGAGTTCACTGGGGAAGACTGCATGTATACCTGAGGAGTCAGTATAAGGTTTCATTATTTGAGCCAGAATGCTCAGGTCCTATTGTAATCTATTTACTGGAACTATTTTTTCTCAAAAAATAGGTCAGAAACTAAAGCAAAACCTTGGCCACAAAGGCAATCTGCAGAAATAATCCACATGACAGTGAAATTGCTATTTGGGAAGCTTATAGCCTTGTGAATTTCATTAACAATGTCTGTTAAATACCCTAAAATTTGACTTTAATATCATAAATCAGCTGCCCAGTCCTGCAGCTTTTATTCACCTGACTTGAATAGGACTACATCCTTGTTTGTTTTTTTCTTTAAGCTTGGAAATGATTGTCTCAATGACTGAACTTTTTCCAGTAAATGTATTATTGGAGAGGCTGATGATGTTTGTGATGATTCTGTACATTAGTTCTGTTTGGCCCACTGTTTGTCTACTCAATGACAAACATAAAGTCTTGAATTAGAAAATAAAACCCCCCAGAATTTCATTTATAGAATGAAGGCATCCATCTAAAAGATCCATGGTTGTTCACGCCTTATAACATTCTAAGCATAAAAAAAAAAAAAAAATTACCCTTAGACAATTATTTTTCAGCCTATAGTAACTTACTTCTGCATAACTTGAAATACTTATGTAGAGGTTTTGAATATTCATGTATCTAAGTAAATAAAACAGTGTAGCTTTAGGGATCCTTCTGTACTGATAGATTTTATAGCTGTATGTACGCAAATTAGGATTCAAGATTCCCTATGGAACACAGTGACTGCAAAATCTTACTGTTATTGAAACCAAAATAAGGCTCCAAGCTTGTGTTTCAGACCCCAAGATGATTTTGCAGAACCTCCCTTTGATGAGGGAGATAGGAGAAAGAGAGTTCCTCATGTAAAATACAAGAATTTTGATATCAAAATTCTTGTTTCCACGAATATCACAATAATATGTCTGTACAGCTCTTTTCAGAGCAGCATAGCCAGCATCTAGTACGGTTATTCCTCCTTTTTTTTTTTTTTTAATAATCTTAATGCCTGTTTTCATTTACTTTGCCTTTATAAGTACTCATGTTCCTTATGTTCTCTGTAGTGAATGCTTTTGTGAGGTCTAAGCATGTTTGGTGCAAGTTCTTAACTATCTTTTATTCTCCCAGCTGTTGAGTTTGGTTAACAATTAGTGCGAGATAGGGCCCAATTTTGCTTACTAAGTCAATATAATAGATTAATTGAGGTTGGTAAGGACGTCAGAACATCACCTAGTCCAACCTCTTACTGGAAGCAGGGTCAGCTGCAAGATCAGGCTGCTCAGGGCCTTATCCTGTTGGGTCTTGAAAACCTCCAAGAACTGAGACTAGGCAACTTGTTCCACTGCTTGGCTGTCCTCCTCAAGCTCAAAAGATATTTATTTTTTTTCTTGTATCCATCTGACCCTTTCCTGATTCAATTTGTCTTGTATCTTCCATCCTTCCTCCACACATTACTGTGAGGGGCCTGCTTCTGTCTCCTTGATAACCTCCTTGTGGGTACTGGGGGACTGCTATCAGGTTCCATCAAAGTCTTCCCTTCTTCTTCAGGCTGTGTCAGTGCTGTTTCATCTGCGTCTCCTCACAGGATGAGTGCTCCAGGCCCTGGCTGTCTTGGTGGTCCTCTGCTGAACTCTTTCTCTCTTTGGTTTATCAATGTCTTGCTTGCTTGGAGAACCACAACGGGTCACAGTATTTTGGATGCAGTCTAATGAATGCCAAGTACAGAGGAGACGATCACTTCCTTCAATCTGTGAGCCTGTTCCTGTTAATGCAGCTCAGGATGCTATTGACCATCTTGGCTGCTAGAGCACACTGTAGGCTTATGTTCAGCTTGCTGATCCAGGATCCCCAGCTTCCTTTCAACACAGCTGCTCACAGCCAGACAGTCCTCGGCTTGTATTCTTGCACAGGGTTGTTCCATCCCATGTGTAGGACCCTGCACTTGTCCTTGTTGAATTTCTATAAGGTTCCTGCTGACTCAAGCCTCCAGCCTAAGTCCCTCTGGATGAGGGTCTTGTCCTCAAGGCTGTTGACTGTTTTTCCCCAATTTAGAGACACCAACCAAGCTGCGAGGTTTTTTTGGGGTTCACACTGAAATTTTTTTTAAGCTAAGCTTACAATACAGTTGAAAATATTGAAGAGCTTTCTCATTGTTATTTTAGTTTATGGAACTGCGTGTTTGGATGTGATTGTGAAAATGTTTTCTGAAATTCTTCAAAGAAGTTTCTTGTGAAGCAAAACTTCAGTTGAGAAACATGACATGTTTCTGTGCAGAAACAATTAAACCAGCTTTTTTTTTATTAGTAGGATCATCTTTGCATGTTGTTTTTATGTACGTACATTAGTTGGTAGACACAGTTGCAGACACAACTTATTGTATACTTTATGGAAAGGAAATAATCTTCGTTTGCAGCATTTTAGTTTGATTTGGCATTTTCAGAACAGCCAGGACATGCAAAACGGGGAGATCACACACAGAGAAAACCTGCATGTCAATGTAAAAGCTTCAACGTTCCAGTCCTTTGGCAACAGAAAATCCTGCCAATGAAAACTAGCTAGATACTGAAGTAGAACAAATCAACAGGAAATAGCCCATGAAAAAGTTTCCAACAGAAAGCCATTGGGATTTTTTAGCACAGTGAGTATAAATTTCATAGATTATATGCTTGTTTAGTCATCAAGGTAAATCTGGGGAAGACAAGGTCTGCTTAATGGTAACACAATTAGCAAATGGTATGGAATTGATCAATGTTCCATGTATTACCATTTTGCTTTTAACTGACTTTTTGAGACATTCTTTGCCTGCCTGGTGTGCTGCATTTGTTAATTAACTCCATCTGCTGAAAGTCTGGTCTGGCAGTTTAATAATATAATGAGTTGCTTTATTAAAAAACTGTGCTTGGAAGTGCTACTGTTGGTCAAAACAAAGAGAATTTAAGGCAAATATATCTGGGAAATATCCTCATTTTGCTGGTGATATCACTAGATCTTAACCTATTACAGCTATAGTTCTCCACATTTCAGGTTTATAGGAAATGGTGTGCCATGCATTTCACTTTGCAAAATACTGTGTTTAACAGAGTAATCTTAATCACACTAGCCTTGTTCCGTAGATCACGTTATGAAATGTAAAGAAATCCACTGAAATCATGAAAGGGCTTGAATTCTGCAGCTTTGAAACTGCAAGTAAAAGAGAAAACTGCTAATAACTAACTTCATAACTTGTTGGTGAATTCTGTTTGAACATGATAATAGAAACATTGGAGTTCTATTTATTAGGTCTTATTCAGTATGCATATTCTTCACCACTAAATGCAGAAGGTTTGTCTGGCAGAGTTATGAGCATACTGTTACATTCTCAATGAGTATGGGGAAGAAAAGGATGTAATATTCATGTTCATTGGATTCATATGTTCTAATTTGGTTTAGGGTATATATTGCTAGTGTGTGTAGGAATGTGCACTACTATTTGATGTACATCCTGAGGCAAAATGATGCCTTGATATAACAACTTAATTATTCTTATTGAATATCAAGCAAATTTCTGACTTTCTTTTTAACTGTGGCTTCTTCATTAGGCGTAGTTAGTGGTAATTAGTCATATCTTCTTAAATAATTTAAGTTTGCTCTTCAATGAATCACTGTGTCTGGTTCTCTAGAAGGCACTAGCATGCTGCTGTGTTTGTAATTAGTCTGCATGCTACTATGTAGTTAGTAAAGATAGTTGTATTGTACTTTCACAGAGTTTTTAGCCAAACAGCCAGTAGATCATTTATATAGCTTGACATGTAGGTGACAGGCAATTATAGTTCACCTAATAATTTGGATGGTTGTCCTAAGGTCTGGCTTTTTGCATTCTGGGAGATGAAATGCTGCAAGCAGAGAATTAGGAGAGCACGTGCCATTAAGTCCCATCTATTGATAAGTAAATGGCTAGGTGGGAGATTCTACTGCCACCTACTGTGATAAAAACGTTTAGCAAAAATAGTGGAACCTCGCTGGTAGGAAATGTTAACATCGACTTTCTCTTGCATCCATTTCTGTTTATCAGCAAAACTGAAAACCTTTTTTAATGTGTAAGTAACTGTGCTTAGTGACTGTCACCTACCAAAATTTTCCTTGACATAGTTGAGCTTTGTTAACCTCCTGTCCCCTGCGTCGCTGTTAGGGTCTCTGTACTTTAAGCTTTCCAAAACATTTTCATTCTTGGAGTATGGATATCAGAACTGAAGAGAAGCTGCCTTTCCAAAGATGTGCACGCATGCAAAGTGTTACGTTTCTACTTGATACCATTGTTTACGATGGATTTTTGCATATTTGTAAAGAACTGCTGAAGTAATACAATTAAGGGTAGGTATTGCTGACCTTTTTTATTACAAGGTTGCACATAGAGCTGATTGTGTTAGTTACAATGATTCTTAGGTCCTTCTGAGAATTTCTACTTTTCAGGTTGGCTTCCATCTCAAGACACAAAACCATACATTTTTCTTCTTTCTTCCTAGATCTATTGTAATACACTCAAATATATTAGTATTCAATATGACCATCAAACCATGTGTTTAACATCATTAATGTAACTTGCCATCCTATAAAGATTTTGGCAGTAAAGATTTTGCACAACTGTCTAGATTGCATATAAATGGCACGATCCAAGAATGGATTATCTGCGAATGTTGATGGTTATGTTTAAAGATCTATTGTCAGCCTGCTCTTAGTCCTTTCAGTACTGTACCTGTTCCTAATAGAATATTTTATTTTATATATATATACACACACACATATCATACACATACATATTTGTATATGATAATAAATTAAATGCTCTGGTACATGCAGGGTAAAATACAGTTGCCTTACCTGCTGATCTTTTCCCCTATAAATTACGCAAACTTGTTTGTCAAGGTCTACTCCATATGTAACTGGATGGGTAACCACACTTTGTCAGAGTTTTGTGAAGACTAGCAGCCCTTGCAACAAAGTAAGTTGTAGTTGGTGAGAAACACACAGAATGCCCTCCCTTACAAATTCTCTCTCTTATCTACTCTGAGGTTATAGATTAATCATAGTTATAAGCTCCTAATTCAAACTGCTCCTTAACTGCTGCCAGAGAACACTTGATTACAAACATACACTGAAAAAAAAATATATTTGCACTCATTTAATAATATATATTTAATAATAAAATAACTGTCTTGGGAAGTTGACCTGGTCTATAACCATTAAGCAAATCCTGCCTGTAAATAGATGCAGCTGTAACTTTTTTTTGTTTCACTTAAAAGTGCCTAGATGGAAACTAAACTTGGCCTGCATAATTGAGTTTGGTGAGACAATTAGGTTAAGAATTATATTACAGATTAAAAATAAGGTCCACAGGTTGCTTATTTGTGACATAGCCTGACTGTACTGTATCTGTAGATATCTACCCGAATGTCTTTTTGATTTCTGGGAATATAATACTTTGTATCAAAAACATGATTAATTTATATGTTTTGGTATGTTATAATCTCTACTGACTTCTTTAAATTTATACAAAGAATACATTTGGATATCCCTTGCTTCAGAAGATGCCTGTCTCTTCTCAAAGTATAATCCATGTCATTAGCTAACACAATGGGTCATAAATAAGTAACTTATCCAGACCCCTATAGTTCACTGAAAATTCTGGCTGTAATGATATTTTTGGTAACTGAATATTCAGATATACACGTAATAGAATTTTCAGAACTGCCTAACTGACTCCTTCCCATTGATTCTAAGGAAAAATAGGTGCTTTTGGAACACTACCCTCTGCCAAAAGTTTGTTGGGTTTTGGGTTTTTTTTTTTAATTGAAAACAGTTCAGGTTTATATATTATGGACAGATTTTACTTTGGTTACTCAAAGTGTCTCCATAATGTCAAGGCAATATTTATTTGGCTTGACAGAGTTAAAAGGCATTGCACAACTTGACTAATTTACTGACTGAAGTTTTAACGGATGCTTAGCTAAGGGTGTGTTGTTTGGCATAGATTCAAACACAGTAACTAACTAGAAAACAATGTGAGGGCTAAGGTGATGACTGAAAAGACCTTCCTTTGCTAAGCCGTGTTCAATCAATCATGTATTACTTAATTTTCTCAGTGTTTAAAGTGACTTTTAGGATGCCACAGGAACATGTATGGCCAAAATGGCCTTTCAGGGGGATTTTAACATCGCAAAGCAAAGCAGCTAGATTTTTAAGCAATTGGGAAGAAATGAGAGTAGCCATCTTGATAAAGCACAAAGCAAGGGAAATCCTATGCATACCACAGTAAGTAATCAGGCTCTGATTAATGATTATTAATTTAATAGGAAAATTAATTGTGAAGGGGGAAAAAGTTACCTGCTTGGAGCTGGTTTGCATGTAGATGCTCAGTAATGACATTTGATAGTTCCTGTAGCTAGCCTGTGCCTTGTGTATCAAGTGGAATAACGCTCCTGTTAATGTATCTTGTATTATAATTTTTATCTTTGCATTTGGTTATCTAGTTGTTTATAATAAAGTCCACACTGGGCCATGGCCAGGATAATTGAACCTATCTTAAAGGTAGCTACTATACGTAGATATGTTGCTCAATCACTTGTGTTGTGCAATCTGATTCATGGGAGAGAGGGGTTTGTGCTGACTGAACATCAGTTTTAATCTTATGAATCACATGTAAGGAATCCTGGAAACTGAAAACTCAAAAGGCCTTTCTTCGAGTGCTCCCTGTTAGTGCACAGATCTTTAGCTGCTGGGTTCTGTATAACAAACTGCAATATTGCTTTGCTTTTTATATTTAATTGCTTATAGAGACTTAGAAATATTGGGCAAGATTTTTAGCATGGTGGCTAATTTTTTCAAGTTAAATGTGACATATAATGGCAGTAAGAATGGTGAGTAAATTTTTCTTTTGGGTGACTATGCAGATGCTTTCTTCACACATTGGTATTTTTTTCTATACTTCAGTCTCTTTGTAAATCTATGAAGGAAATGTAACTGAGGTCTTTCAGTTCTGCTGAATACTTTGCAGGAAAATGACTGACAAAAAAAATGTTTTATGAATAACGAGATTTTCTTCCAGGAGATATTGTTTGAAAAACCGCTGCTGTAGGGAAATTGATGTCAATTTACATGCTGTTCTACGAAAATTCTTTAACCAGTAATCAACAGATGTGGTGTTTAGAAAAATGTAACACCAGCTGTAAGAATTCTGCTTTTAAAATCAAGGGTAAAACAAAATTACATGCCAAACTAAATCTAAACAAAATTTATCTGTCAGTTCCAACGTTTGCTGTTCTTAATTCCAGCCTGGTGTCTGAGTGAAACCTCTAGTCATCCCTTCCAAGCTGAACGAGATTGGAAGGACCAGGGAAGAAGAAATAAGGGGTGGGGGGGAGTGCTTATAAACTACAATATTCATATGAGTCCTTCATGGGGTTTTGGCTGTAGAAAATGTCATCCCTTGACCAGGCTTGCCCAAGAGGCTCTCAAGACTCAGATAGGCTTTATATCTTTTTTTTCTCCTTTTGCTTTTTACTCTAATGGAAAAGCAACAGCGTGGCATCCTACATGTCAGATCAGTTCATAGACCAGTAAGGATGAGAACAATATGCATGCAGAAGGCTTTAGTAATGCAGTACTAACAATAGAGAAAGAATAATATTAATACTGATCAAGACTCGTGCAGGTGTACATGGGAAATGAAAGTTGTGCTGTTATTTTCAGCTATGTTTCTCTGTAACCTTTTTACCTGTATAAACCTAGCAAAATGGTTTGTCGTGCCCTGTAGCAGGACTGAGGGTTAGAATCTAGAAAGAACAGTACAGCAAAAACATGGTAATTGAACGGTTAAGGTGTCTCTTGACCTGTAGTGAAGCATGACATTTTCTTAATGTCTATATAAATCAGCCCTATATTTTTTTGTAGTGGTTTCAGTTGTGAAGGATGAGATCAGCAGGTCTTGTCCCACACTTGAGGAATTTAAATATTGGTTGAAATACTTGGTTTTCTTTAGTGCATTCCATTGCAGAGCATCTTGTTTTGCTTTGGCCTTTCCCACTTCCTTTCAGATTTGTATGAGCAGCCTACAGGCTTGTTCAGCATTTCAAAGGGGCAATATGATTCCCAGATCAGAATAGTGTCAACAGGAGACAGTCTGCCTAGTGCGATTTTTTTGTAAGTTGTTTCTTTGTTTACACTGTTAAATGAGAAGGGGGAGGAGGGGGGGGGGAGTCCAATTGCACACAATTGGCTCCAGTAAATACCAAGTGACAGTAAATGCCTTGTTCATTGCCTGGGGAAGGCTGGTAACTTGCTGAATTTCCATCAAGGCTCCTTCATAAAGGAGCAGGGCTCAGATCTCCCTTGGAGCTGGTTATGCAATTGATGGGGCAGGGTTTTGGCTTCTGGAGCAGCAGGCTTGCATAACATGGTTTATAATCCAGCGCTCCCTTCCCAGCCTGAAAGGACATTTTTCATAAGGCTTTTTCTATAACAAAAACTGGTTCCAGATTTCTACACAATTACTGAAATAATGGTACCCTAACTCTTAACCCTCTTGTACATGAGATTCTTGACCTAACCTTTCTGTATATGGGGAACCTCTTTTTTTCAAATAATGAATCATTTATAAGATAATTTTTTTTCATACCGTGAAGGCAACTTTGTGTTTTATTAGCAGGCTTCTTCTTGATACAACACTGAAGAAATTTAATCATGCCAACTAAGCATTTATTGGAGGTCTTAACACAAGCTGGTTTCTGAGAGTTTGATTTTTCTTATATGACCTATATATGAAAGCACAGGTGACCAAACCTGCAACTAGAAAGTTTAGTCTGTGTACTTGGGAGAGGAAGGCCTGAATAACAGTATGATATTAATGCCACAAAGATGTTTGTGGAGATGGCTGCAGTGGTTACTTAAGGACAATGGGAATTGGGATGTCGTGTTCTTTATTGCAGCCTAAGGGCATGCATTCTTCTTGCTTTAACAAGAAACTTCCATCTATTCTTCTTCAACTCCCCTTATAACATATGCTACCCATCTCCAGATGCTTGATTACTCTCTGCATGTTTCTGTCTTTACAGAAATGTATGCATCTCCCTCGTAGCTTGGTCAAAAATTCTAGAGCAGGCAATGGGTGGTATTTGTGTGTTGCCGTCCAGGTCCTACACTGCTTTGTGGCCTGTTTGTGCAAATTTATGTTGTGGGTCCTTAGGGTCAATACGAGGACTCATGCGGCATAAGGTGGCATAAATGTTTATATTACTATTTTATCTTCCAGCTTATAGAACAGAAGACAGACCTGTAGGAAAAATGTGTAGATAAAGTCTCCTTGAGAACTGGAAGTAGGCAATCTAATATTCTTTCCCTCCTGTTCCTGAACTGCCCCACTGAATCTTCATGCCCAGCAAGAACAATGTTCCCAGCTTGTTACAAATCTGGGGGTTCTCTGGGTACTCTTCAGTTAGGAGCTGGTGACTTGGAAAGAGCTAAAGTTACATATGCATCTGCCATCGTTGTCAGCTGTAATTGCAGACAATGGGTCTTTCTGAAAATAACTTTGGTGGTGGAGAGGTGATGCTCTACTATTTCAGAAGGCAGTAATCAGAATGACTTATGTGAGATCATATTGTCTGCTATTATGATGTCTGTTAGCAGTCATTACTTGTTTTCCTTTCACGAAAGGAGATATGCAAGGTGAAACAAAGAAATGTATTTATTTAAATATTCTCTAAATTGTTGGAGAAAATTACTAAGAACTCTAAATGTGATTGCCGAGCTCCTCCTCTTATTCACAGTATGGACAGCAGTACTGAAAACTTCATCACTGTTGCACAAATTTGAGTTGTCATATATTTATGCATTGTTTGCCCACAGTCTTCAGAAACTGGACTCTGTGCCAGCAATATTAACAAGGAAAGGTTTCTACCAGAAAGTGCTCGCTATAGGAAAATTATTTCTCGATTCTTACTCTCTCCACTGTTTCTCTGCTGCCACTAACATTGTCACGATCATCTCTGCTGTTTCATTACATGAACTATGGATCACTTTTTGATCCCTTTCCCAATATCTGGATTGTGCCCGAATCTTGAGGTGGTAATCAGAGGGACTGCTGTTTTTATCTAGTGGATTCTCTGACACTCGAGGAGATGATTATTGGATTAAACACAGTGTCATAATAATTTCATTTACGTGTCTCAGATTCACTAAGTGATGTTCAATTTGGATTTGAATGGCCAGAAAATTACTGTCTTTCTGAATCAATTTCTTTCAGCTCCCTAAAGAACTGACGAAATAACACTAAACCTCTGGCAGGAATTGTTCAGTTTCATATTTTGAAAAGTCAATCGTTTGGTTGTAGCAAACAAAATCTGAAATGTGGGATCAGCAAAATGAAGTAAATTCTCAGCTTATTTTGGATTTTATTATTGAAATGCAAAGGCCTTCTTGATATTAGTGGATTATAAATTGGAAGGTATGTTTAGAGGTTATTAACAAACAACAGCTAAATCTTTTATGAGAAAATGCACATCTTTGATCTGTGGCTACCTAAAAGGCAAAATACATGTCATTGCACACAATCTGGCTAATCTCCACTAAGCAGCCCTAGTGTTTCATCTATGAGAAGCTGGAACCCAGTCAAACATTCTGTTTATGCAATCTATGTTATTTAATGAACTACTAACTCTAGGGTTATTTGATCTTTGACAGTTTGGGGACAGGGACAGGAGGTAAAGTTGCACCCTCACTGGCAAAATCCGTGTTAATTTCAGAGTTTCTAACTGAAAAAAGTGTAGGGTCAAGTCTGTTGTATAGCAACATATTCACTAAATTGTGTATGATTGCTAGTCCAGTTCTTACAGTAAAAACAATTATAAGTAAAGTTATGTGAATTACATTTTAAATTCAGTCTTTCAAGTTCTGAAAGAGTCTGCAATGACTGATAATGAAACCAAAACCTGAATCTGAAATTTTGAATTGCCAAATAAGTTTCTGTGTACTCACCGGACAAGGGAATTCACCCTTTTACTCCTTGAAAAGTTGTCAGCTCTGTTTGACTGGTTCCTTAAGCATAAAATGAAAAATTTCCCCCATCTCTCCTTGAAACTGTTCCATTGAGCTCAGGAGCAAGTCCAGGATTCCAGCATGGGACAGAATGTGTACAGTTCTAGGGCTATCTTAAAGTTGTGACTTAAACTAGAAGCACATTTATTGATATTGGAATATTTATATGCTGTACTAGCATACTTTTTTTTTTTTTAAGGACACTAATATTTAGGACTGCAAAGTTTGGATTTTTTTTCCTTAGATATAGGAAAATGTCTTAATGTAGACCAAGTGAATATGTCTATATCAGTAATGCTAGTCTAGAACAACTACACCCACACAATGAGCTTGCATCAATGTGTCCCTGAGCATTCAGCTGCCCAGCTAACAGTGTGCCATGTCTGTGCTATAGATTTATGTTAGTGTAGCCCCCTGAGCATACATGCCTTCTCTTTTGATACCTGAGATATATTACTGTCATATAAATCAGTCAAAAGTATAAGGTATGTTTACTAAAAAAATCATTGTATCCTCACTTTACGTTCAACATTGTATGTAGTGGATGCTTTGAATAAAGGTTATTTGAAACAAACAAAATTTGGTTTATCAGATTATCTAGTTATGTAGCAATCTGGAGTGATTCATTGCAAGCAGAAAAGCCACATAATGGTTTACATAATGGGGAAAGTTTTCTGTTTATTGGAAAAAAATCAAATTAGCAGCTTCAGAAATAGCCCTGAGTCAGACAGCTAGCTCTATTATTATGTTACTTAGAAGCTAATGTATTATGAACAAGTGCCAAATATTTCTGTGTAATGCAGAGGAGATTAAATGGAAGCTTCTATTTTTGAGATCTGCTTTGTAGCATACATGTAATCAACAGAAAGTCCTAGATAACAAGTAGTACACAGATAGCCCTGCTAATTATGAGTGATTATGTAAATGGTCCTAATCTGAGCATTGTATTTATCTGAGGGATTAAGAATGCATGAAAATCAACAGAAAAGTTTTTGAAAATGAATCTACAAAAAGTAAATTATGAGTTTAAAGTCACATTCCTAACGTGAGGAAGGAGAAAATTCCCTGACAGGGCTAGACTGCATAAGTATATCAGGTTTTGCATCTGGTCAAGTAAGTTGCACAATAATTTGTTGTCAGAGTTGACAAAAATTGTGAGTTTCTGAATACATTTCTGTGCAATTTTTAGCTAGTTTAGTATGGTTTTATACTTTCTGTACTATTTCTTTACTGGAAAGGTCAGTGTGTAGGGTTGCAGAGCTGGACTTAGCAAGAGTAGTTTCTCCAGTTAATACATTGCAGTGGCAGGTCCAAAACTAGTCTCGATTCAAATATTCTTTCTGAGACAAATGCCAAAACTGATCTCAAAGGTCTCCGTGTTCTAGGAAAGTTCAGATCTAGTTAGCACTATCTGTAGCATTGTCAGGTTAGGTATTTAAACTGATTTGCTTTATTTTGAAATAGGATTTGGTATGCACTTCTTACTGTTTAGAAACATTTAGGACTTAACAGAAGTATCTAGGATAAATTGCACAGGAATGGGCTTATTTAAAATATTCTGACCAAGAGCAACTAGATGGCCTAGTTTTGAGTGAGAGAAAGCTGCAGCAAGAGTCGACTCACCCAAAATTGACCTGCTCTTTAATTCTGTGCTTGTGTAGCCAGGGCATGGAAGACATTAGGTAATTTATACTTCTAGCACAGACTTACAGGCTCTGAATATATTTATGTTTTCTTAAAGTTACCAACTGTTTAGTTTTGGGTATGTGAAAATGTTGCTGAATGAATGAAACGGGTAATTGTTTAAGCTTTTGTGGGTAGTAACTACTTACCATCTTGCACGTTTGAAAGTGCCCATTGAAGGCTCCAAAGAACTTGCTTAGTGTAGCGTTTTAGTTCCATATGGCACTATCTGTAGAAGAGGATCCCACTTCCCAATGGTCTCTAATGAAAATCAGAATGGATTGTTGTGGCCACTGGAGGAAGCAATAATTAAGGCCCTGGGAGAAGGAAGGGTACACTTCACAGCTACCTGGCAGAGCATCAAGCGTGTCAGCACATTGCTGATTTGAAGAAAACCCTGAAGGCAATTACTGCTACCTCATTAATGGGATCGCAAACACCTTCTCTAATACTTAGAATCTTTTCTATGTTGGTTCTGTAGGCTTTCTGAAAGTGGTTCAACAAGAAACTAAGTTTTGTTTTCTTTTGCTTTTGTAAGAGTAGCATTAAAAAAACCCACAACCACTTATAAATCAGAAACAAACTATCTTTTCAATAGGTATTTGTTGTTAATTCTTAAGAAGTAAAACTTAGAGACACATTGTTTCTATTGGCTTTCAAATGTTTACATGCTATTTAAAAAAATACTTGTGAGCCTAAGCAAGTTCAGTTATGGATCCTTTGAAAGAATTTTCCCAACATGTATTTGATTTACTGGGAAAAGTTTTCCCCTTATGCTACTAAATAAGTTGTTCTTGACAAAAGGATATTTTTCATTAATAAAGACAGTTCTTTATGGATTAAACCTTAAAACTGTTACTTAGGCAAATTCAGGTGTGTTTTAATGATGAAGTAACTTCAGTTCAGCTTTTTAAGTTTTGGCATTCAAAACACATTAAATGATGAGGTGGTAGCAAATACAAGTTGATAATTCTGCTATTTCTAAACATTTTGATTCTGAAAGATGGAAGTTCTGGAGTCTCTCCTTCTACCACATAATCTCGATATTAGATATTAGTTCTCCCTCAATATGCATTTACAATGTTTTCTTTAAGCAGTACTCATTTGAGTAACCACTAGCTGATTTGAGTGATACAAAAGAATTGATAATTCTGTCCTGAAATTTTGTAAAGGCCAATATTCATTTGAATTTAGCTCTCAAATTCTTACCAGATAATTGGATAAAGTTGATATTTATTACCAGATTGTTCACAGCTAGGGAATACTCCCTCCTGTGATCACTGTGTGGTGAGATTCTGGTGTGTTCTGGAATATGCCAGAATTTATCCATAGCATCCTACTGGGAGCTAAACAGGGTGTGATAGAAGCAGAACATGCCTTAGAGGAGCTTATGAGTTAACAGGAAATTAATGCAATGAGAAATGGTAACAGGCAAAAGAGGAGGATCTGAGGGAAGTCAGAAATTAAAAATGAATGCTGAGAAAGTTTTTAATACCCATTTCAAGTGCTTTATTTGGGCAAATATGTTGTTACTTATTGGTTAAAGTTTAGGAGGGTTTTTGCTTCCTCTCTGAATGTAGTAGTTCTGGAGTGTGTTTCTTCAGCTATTCTCATACTGAATGAGTCTTTGTTTCTTGTTTGAGGCTTTATTTATAAAGGACCTCTAATAAAGATGCATATGCTGAAAATAAGGCTATTTCTGTAGTCAGAAGGAGGAGTTCCATTTCCTATGTCTCCCAAGAAGCCCCTATGATCCTCCCAGCACATCTGCAAGGGGGTGTGCTGATCTTTTTTAGACACTGATAATATCTGACATTTAACTGGCTCATTGAAATTCTCCAGGGAATTTCCAAATGGTGATATACTCCCTTAGCTGCCTAGTTATCTTAACACAATGACTGAGTTTTATCTCTCCTGTCATTGAGGCAGCTACTGTGGTGTCAAGCCAAGAAGAACCATCTGGGATAACTTTGCAGATAAGTTCCAGTGATTTGCTTAGGGTCTTGTATCAACCTTAAAGCAACATTCTTTGTTTAGGCTGTGAAGCACTCTGTAGAGGTATTTGCGTCTGAACTTGTTTCCTTTTCTGTTTAACATACTTTATTATTTTATGTTCAAACTGCTTGTGACATTGATTCCTCCCTTGTGACAGGTATACTATTACAAACAGGAAGTTTGCCTCTTGTGTGGTTCCTATTTACCAGCATAATTTCCTTCTCAAGAGGACTGTACACGCTAAACATATTCTCTAGATGTGTCTCCTGTCATCAGTCCTGTGCTTGGATTGTTCATTATCATGTCTCTAACTCTTGTCTAATATAACTGATGGGGCTGTTCAGCTTATTTCTAAACAAAGTTCAGAACATTGTGTATTATGGCAGTCACACTTAGTGAAATATGGATTTCTCCAGTGGTAACATTTGGCTAAATAATGCTGCTGCTACATGGTTTAAATTTACATAACATATTGTCTTCCAAGTTTTTTTCATTAATTTGGTGACAAGATGCAGTAGTTAATAGATCAAACCACAGCTACGCTGAAGATGGAATTCCAATCTCTGAAATGCAAAGACAAACAGCTGTGATCCCGTGGGACAATGTAGATCACAAAGTCCCGGATAAAGTTTTTTTCATTGAAGTGGTTCTGGCTTAGAAACATGCTTCTAGGGTAGATTAAACCCAGGCACTGAACATCTTTGGGAACTTCTGCAAAATCATCTTCATGGAAAAAGTCGCCTTACTGTTGGAATTAAATATATAATCTGAATGTCAGCTTCAGCCCAGGAAAACCCAGTCAGCACCAAATAATTATATAAAAAAAAAAAAGTGTCTCAAACACTTGACTTCACAAGAAAGATACATGACAAAGATTTTATGAAATATGCTTTGGACTTTACTAATTTATATATATAAAGTATTCAGACACTATAATGGCAGGTGAAAGCATAAGCAGATATGCTGATAGGTCTCAAGCAAATCATACCTGTTCAGGATCTGTCCCAGAAGAGGTTGCAAACCATTGTGGAAAACAGGACTTTGAGTTTTAGTGCAGAATCAATCTGATATTCTTAATTTTCATCTAAGGCTAAGGGTCCTTCTGAGTGGTAATGCTGATTTTCCTGGTGGTATCAGCATTTTGTATTTAATCTGTGTGCAAGTGTATATCCAAATATGCCATCTCTTTTTTGATAACTTCTTTGCTTTTCTTTCCTGGTTTCTGTGTAGTAATCACAACACTGCTAGATGGTCTAATCTCTCCAGATATTTTTCCTTACTAACAGCTGGAAAATATGTTCTCCAAGAAGTACTAGGCAAAACAATAACCCCAAAAGAACTCCAGCTAAAAGGAATGTAGAAGTTCATAGCTACAAGCATGTTTTCAAAGACCGTCTAAGTAGGAGGCTACCAACTGTTGCTTTTTGAGTGGTGCTATGACTTTTCCCAGGCATTTCACAGAAGTTAAATTCCATGGCAGGAGGAGTATGTTTGGCCTGACTGCAAATTTCCTAAAATATGGAAAGGAAAAGAGTTATTGTCTAGTCTGTACTAGCAAAGTAAGCCAGACTAGGGCACAGATTCACATGCTGGCCCTTAGTTGTCCATGCTGTTTAATTGTTAGCACGCTCACTGAGGCAATTCTGGCCTGCCAGTGAGCACTCCCCAGGCAGTGTTAAGGGCATGGCTAGGGGGTAGCACAAGACAGGGCTGGCGTGCAAAAGATGGGGTTCAGCCCTCCCAGGTGTTGGCTGGGCTGTGTACTGCTTGTCTTCAGGGTCAGACTAGGTTCTGGCTAAGCTTACTTGTATATATGTAGCCACAAAACACCAAGAGGGGAAAAAAGGGTTATGAAGATCCTAAAGGAGAAACAAAAAGAAGGTAGAGAGAAGAAATGCATGAACAAAGAAAACTTTTTAGATTCTTTTTTTAAAAAAAAAAAATTTATTTAGAAGGACCAAGAACCTCTGAAACGGTTAGGAATTTTATTTACTGTCTGTTCCTTCCAGATTAATTTAAAATGACTTCACCATTTGTTGTGCTTGTTTGTTTAAGGACTGCAAGTGCTTGCCTATACTGAAAAGCTCGATCATGAGCAATCTTTACTTGGCTCCTTCGAGATTAAAGGCACCATGAACTAATGGTCAGGATAAGATATTTTGGCCTAAAAAGATTAAGACCTTTTTCCTACCAAAGCACCTGCATAAATACAGAAAAATCCAGAATGAACAGAAGGTACAAATGTTACATGCTGGCAAAAGCACAGATGTCAGATAATTGGTGAATATCTTTATTTCAACTAGTTTTTTGTCTTTCATATAAATATGAGTGCCATTATAGTCAGAGGCAAAGTCAGATATTGCCTACTTTCCCCTTATTATTACTTATTATATATTTTCAGTTTTGAGTAGCTGTAAAAAATGTTCATATGTGAAAGTGCAGGCATGTTTATGCTACAGTCCTGTTACTTTTATTATGTAGCACTTGCAGACCATAAATACAGCCAGTATCCTACTCCTTTGCAACTCTCAGCCCATTATCTAAGTTCCAAAGTGAAACATTTCAAAGATGCTATAAATAATTTTCTGGAACTAAGTATGAATGAAGATTAATTAAACACCAAGGCTTGGCATGGACACCTCGTTCTCTAAGTAAGCAGCCTTCTTTTGATTGCATTACAATGTGAAACTTTCAAGAAAAAAATGGTAGGACAGATCCTGTTACTTTAGTTGAAAGATATGGCATTTGAAACGAGATTTGATAATTGGGAAGCGAGGAACAGCTGCAGCTTAAAGGAGTGGTACTATCTGTCTCTGACTACAGTTTTGCAACAGGACTAAAAGACCTAGAAGCTCCCATGGAAATATATTGGGAACCTGAGTGCATAACCTCCTTAAACTAATAGGCTAGGATTCTCAAGGGAGGAGACGAGCCTGGAAGGAGTGAACTGTAATCCAATTTTTATAGATTTGTGCGCTAGTTATCTCTGTAGTGTCTGAGTACATTCCTGGAAGCTACTGCTTTTCTGTCAGCTAGTAAGTATCAAGAATCTGTCTTTAAAATAAAATGTAGGCCTAAATATTTTTTCTCCAAATGATATAAATATGGAATATTTTCAGCAACACCATCCAATCTATGTAGAGGAGGGAAGAATCCATTCTGTGACATCTCTTCTGTGTGACAGTATAACACTGGATTTTATTTTTTTTATTGACATGCTTGGTATCTCATTTCAGTAACTGATATGAAATTCAGGTGAAGTAGAAGAGAAGGCAGTAGCTGTGCATGTATCTGTGGGCAAGCAGGCTTGTCAGCCTGTTACCCTGCTACAGTGTTGAAAGAAGTCCTTGGTAGCAAACCAGAAATCAAGACCAGGAAGTCTACATCTTGCATCGTTGTGTGTTTCAATGTGCTTAACTGTAGTTGCAGAGTAGATCGAGAAATTTGGATTCGTTGTGTACTTCTGGGTTGCAAAATTCATTTGATACCTTCTCCTGCCTTTGACACGAGATAGGGTCTGAAAAGGGCTTTACCATCTGTGTTCGTGTTAGCTTGGTCTTTGCATGTCTAGTGGGTAACTCCCACAAGTATTTCTCCGTCAATAACACTTAAGAGTCTTAGCTGATGCATTTTTGCATGTTCCGTTGTCTCTTCACATCACAAATGCACTAAAAGCTTTTAACATGTCCCAGATATTTCAATGTCTTCTTTTAGGGAAGTATAAAATAGGATAGTTAAACTCTGCAGGTTTTATCTCCAGCTAAACTCTGTATCTGATGTTGTTGAGCATTCTTTGAACTTTAGTAGTAACTCCTCACAGCGTTTATGTATAAAGATGCTCTAGAATGTGTATGCCTTGTGTGGAATTTCAGCTTTTCTACCCATATGTTACATTTTAACTAACATGTAATGTAAACAGCTTCCTGGTCACAAAAATACTTTCTCTTGAGGTCTCTAGGTTACGTTTCTACTCATGATATGGTCACATTTTACCACTCTGATGTGCTAAATATGTCTGGTAAATCAAGAGGCTAGAGATTCCTTGCATGCAAAATGGCTGCAACAGCTGGGACAGGGAAGAGGGAACGAGCTTTGTCAGAGAGTAGTTTTGAGGAAGAAAGAAATTTGTGCCTGGAGGGTCTTAGTAATGAAGGAGTTTTCCTGACTAAACACTTAGTTGCACTTCAGGATAAGACTTCTGCATATGAGAAGAATGGGCATTGTTAATCTTCAGGAACAGGAACCTGACTTGTATTTGGACCAGGGGGATACAAGTTGGTAAGCACATTCAAGAAAGTGAAAGAAAATTACACCTTAAAAAAAATAAGGAAATTTTGTAAACATTTTATCAAAATACTTTTTATTACTAAAATGGACCATAACTTTACTCCTTGCATATTGCAAGTTCCTAATAAAGCAAATTAGGCCAAACTACTCAAGAAGGAAGCTGAAATGTAAATGAGAATCTCATACTATCTTGTTATATGCTTGAATGTATTGAAAATGAATATTAGTTTCGTGACATGATCTTGAGTCCTCGGTGACTTCTGTGAAATCTAGAATTTAGATCTGTATGTGTACAAGCTGCAGACGCAAATAAACTATACGTTTGTTTAGCATCCAGTAATTTTCCCAAGAAATGTAAAGACAAAATGCCTTTCCAGGAAATTCCTGGTAAATGATAACCTCTCTAGGAATTTAATCTTCAAGAACTGGAACACTGTTGAATAGTACTATATTGTTGTAGGGACAAAATGGTGGGCTACTGAAACAGTTTTAAAATGTAAATGCAGCTTTTAAGCTTTTATGTCTAAATCTCTCTCTCAAAGATATCTGATTTGTGTTGCAAAAATAAAACTACAAGTAACTTGTTTTTCTTTTTTTTGATAAACATAAAAATTGGAATCATATGTGTAGAACTAAGTTATTACTGCTTTCATAAGTGGTTTGTTGTACAGCTTTTTCCAAATTATCCCAGATAAGTATTTTGTTGATGACAAGCTGGAATTAAATTAGGATAATACACCCTGCATTATTAAAAAAAATAAAATAAACAAAAGTATCTTTCTGGCTAAAGGCTAGTTGTCACCTTAAAGAATTTTTGGTTTGGGTTATTAAAGCACTCAATAATGATTGGCTGCCCTTGGGAGACATTCGTTAATATTTTATTCCATGTAAACATCTGGATTCAATTTAGTCAAAGAACATTGTGAGTGAAAACTGGCCTCTCTCCAATGCACTGCAATAGGTGTCTGGAGGTTTGAGTACTTCATTTGCATTACTCTTCTGAGATAAAATTTACCATCAATCCAACTAATTGAGACCCAGTAAGCGGCCTTTATACTAAGTATCTTAAGAAAAAATAGAAAATTGAGTTCACATGCAGAACGCTGCTGCAGTGTAATAATCATAGGATTTGCAATAGAGATGTACAAAAACATTTCAGGAATCACTTTGCAAAGATATAGCAGTAAAATAATTTCTGATCCTGGGTAGTGGAAGTTTCTACTCTGAATTGATTTTTGTTGTTTACCATTTGGTGTCATAACAGAAATATGATAAGCTGCTTTGCTAGCCTTTGGCAAACTTCCAATTTATTTCCTCCAAGAGTGAATTAATTTGGACCTTTGTGACCAAATCAGAGAAGTATCAAGCATCTCCCTTTGAGGTACTGAATACTACATGAAACTGCAACACTGCCATGAATCCATGAAGAAAATATCCCTTGATGATCATAATATTTATGGTTTTCTCTATGGGCATTAGTAACCATGAAGAATATCAATATTATTGATTAGTTAGTGAACAAATTTAATTCCTTAAATGTATCTGTAACTTCAAAGTGATGGGCCGCCTTGATTGATTTTAAGTTGCATGGTCAGGTCATGTTCATTTTGCAATTTATAAACAACATGGGAAGCTGTTCCCATACATAATAAAAGCCTTTTGAGGGAGGAAGAGACAGGGAGAGGTCTAGCTGAACATACACACTTCAGCCTCTATTAAGCTTCTTTGACTACAGTGGTTTATGCTCAAAGCCAATTTTCTATCCTGATTCCGTGCAATTTTGTAGTCCTTTTTGTCAAGGAAATAAATTCAGTTGATAAAATTATGATATGCCAATATCTTACAGGTTATAAAGATTAATTCTGTAGTTTTCTGATAGTGGAAAGTGTTACCTAAGATTTAATTAAGTACTGTTTACATACTTATAAGGTATGCAGTTAGTCTGCAGCTGCATAATACTTGGACGCAATCTGGGCAGCAGATTGGGCACAAATCCTGCATGCTGTATCCTACTTCCCCTAGTTTTTGGGAGTTCATTTTTGGGGTGTGGATCAGTTGCCAAAACATAAATGTCCATTGCCATTGTGATGATTTAAGATATTTCACTTCTGTTCTTGGCTGTCTGTTCATAAGGGAACAGATATCCTTTATTTTCTATTATATCTAAATACATTTTTAAAATAATTTGAAGCAGTATCTGTTTTACAATAACTTTAAATCTTAAACGCTATAGGTGTGATCCTAAGATTGTACACCCTAACTATCCCAGGCCAGAGAGCTTCTTCAGAGCCAGGTGGTGAATCAGGCCAGCTTCTGACATATTTGCTCAGATGTGCTGTCTCACTTTCAGTTAAAAAGTTCCATGTTAGGGGAAACTAGAATATTTACTAACTGGTAGGAAAGAGAAAATATAAAAATAATAAAGCTCAGAAATCAAAAAATAAATATTAATGCAAAGGGCTCCATATTAGGTTTTTTACAGTATCTTTAAAAATTGTATGGTATAGCAATATGGGTGTGAAGAACATGAATGCAGGATCCGTTTCATGTGCATCAGCTAGATGAATACTGCTTGTCATGAATCTTATGAGGGTTTTTGAGTCTGTGTTTACAAAAATAATCAGTCCAGATTTTTGAAGCATAGAAATACATTTGCTTTTTGAGTGTCCCTCTGCAATTTTTCTTGGCTTGATAGAAAACATAGCCATCAAAGGCCAGTGGAAAGGTTGTTTTTGGCCTCCTTCCCAGCTTGTAGTAGGTGAAGGTCCATGTGACTTTGGTATCCAGATCCCTGCAGGGGAATATGGGTGCATACTCGGACTATACAAACTATAATAAATCACTTGTTTCAGACATGGTTGATCCTTTTTCTTGGCACCTAAATGATTGAGATTGTGCTGTATTTACTTTGTCTTTTCCTAAATGTTGTATTGAAAAGGAACAGATTCTTCCCTACTCATTTCCTCCTATGACTTTTGAATTCATTTCAGTATTTTTGTTTCTAAGCCTTTTTCAGGTTATTCAGAGGTATAATGGACTGAGGTTCCAAAGTGGTGTGGTGAGCTGGGCAAGACCAGAGATTCACTCTAACAGTATTGTGTCAAGAAGGCAGATCCCTGTGCGCTTCTCAAATATGTAGTTACAAAATAAGAGCAGGACATTTTAAAATGATACACTCTTTCTCTATTAGTAGCTCTTAAAAGAACCAAAACAAACCACACAAAAAACCCCAACCCAACAACCAAAACCAACCCACCCCCCAAACGAAAAAACACAATACAACCAAAACACCCTCTTTCTGTGCTCTCATTTTGGTTGTTTTTACTAATTGGGTCATTATGGAGTTTCAGGTTTTACACTGTCTTTCAGAAAACTATTAATAATATTAGCACTGGCAATATTTCAGAGATAAAAGTAATTTCTTTTCACATTTTATGCATAGATTGTAAATTTTTTTCCCTCTTATTGAATTACAGCGTGGGGGTTTTTTCCTGCAAGGTATCTTAAAGTTTTTCAGATGAAAGCCCTTTTTTTCAGTAATTTTCCTATGATTATATTACACAAGAGCTCCATCAGTTGTATTGATCAGCATCCGTAGCAAAAGTCTGAAATGCTAGATATGCCACTAACACGTTATTTCTCAGAAGTTAAGGGTAGAAAATGAGGGCACCAAATATGAGCTGAAGAAAACACCAACTGCTACAATAAGTGAGATTTGAATGTGACAGGCTGACTGGCAATACCACAATGAAAATAAAAAAAAAAGAATCTTTTGGTGAGAAAGAAAATCAGGAGAGCTTGTTGATGTTCTTGAACCACGACACGTAATAGTGGAAGTGACAACCTTTCTGATTATTTCCTTAGATATAAATGAAAGCAGAATAAATGTACAGAGATTCTTTGCAAGTCAGTCATTTCCAGCTATAGTCTTGCTTCCCTGTATTTTGTAAAGGCACTCAAATTCATCTGTTCTAGGGACTGCCCTAGTTATGCAAGTACTTGTTATGGAAAGACAACACTTCTGTTTACACTGGTATGACTTTCAACAAAGGTCATCGCTTGCTTCCATGCAAGCGGTAGCTTTTTATGCAAGGGGCTTGCAGGAGGTCTCTAACTCATGTCGCTGTTAACTCATAGACTTGGCTGTCTGTCAGGGGCTAAAAATCTTACCCACTTGGGGTTAAACTCTTTGGAGAATCATACAAAACAAACATAGACCTTTGTTGACTATGGACAGACTGAGGAGCTAGCTGGATTAGTTCTCACTTCCTTCTCCCTACACAAGCCACTGTCATATTCAGTTTTTATGGAACTTCCTGATTTCAGCACTCCCTCCCTGACAGTAAATAAAACAGCATTTAGCACATGATGTCTGAATATCTCAGTGTCTAATTTTAAATATGTTTTTCACTGCCATCTTTGTGTGTCTGTTTTTGCAGTAGCTTAAATGAGGTCGAAGATTTTGTGCCTATAATGCACGGTAATGTATCAGAGTAATCTAGTCAGCAATTTACTATGGGATTTAGGGGTCTTCAATCCCCATTTTGCCTCCAGGTGTTCATTGGTTTGAAAAAAAAAAAAAACAACCAAAACTGTCTGAAAGCTGTAGTATGTGCTGAGTGCACATTTTAGCAGGCTCCTGATTTATTTATTATGTATGTGACCTGGCTGTCTGTTGGAGCTATGGAGCTCATCCGAGTGCTTCAGGAAACCGACTGGACAAAATGTGAGGCATTCTACTAGGACTAGACAGATGCAGATGCAGTATTATGCAGGGATCTATGCAGTGTTCTTTGAAAAGGAAGCAGTGTTTGCGCCAGCACACTAGCCCACCTGAGGCCATTGCCTTGCCTCTGCTCCCTCTGTTTGCTACATGCCCCATTGGAACCATGCTTTGCGAGGTATACTGTGAGCAAAAGAAAGTTTGTTTCATTGGCTTTTGTCAATATTAACTAAGAGAAGGTTGATGCTTGCACCGCCTTCCTTTTTGAAGCATGGAATCCTTGATTATCCTCTGATGTATTTTTGAGGTGATGTAACCCCTATGCTGTTATTTTTCTACATATGAATAGCACTTGAAAAAAAAATCATTGTTTCTAAAAGTGGGATAAGGTATTGCTTTAAGAGCTTTGCAAGATCTCTATTTGGAGGTTTAAATTTAGAAACCTGTGCTGTCATTAAAAAAAAAAAAAAAAAAAAAAATGTTGCTTTTCATCTGCTTTCCTTCTGGCTCCCAGGAGTCAGTCTCAATGTAGCAGACACTGCATTGCTATTTCCTTTTTAAATCTAGGACACCAAAGCTATGACACTTTTCAAAGTCCCTATGTCCTTGTTAATATTTCTTTGTACTGTGAGTGAAGGTAAAGCTTATGCAGAAAGTGTCCTAGTTTCCAGTTCCTAATTCCAGCAGAAAAACTTTAGAAAACAGAAGTTTGACAGCTTCTTGTATTGATATATATTAAATCATGTATATTGTAGTGTGTAAAAGCTTTGTGCAAGATGAAGGAGATAAAATGTAAAAGTATGACAGTTTATGATCCACTTGTAAAATATTCTATTGCTACTTTTGAAAGAATTTCAAACCCTTCAGAGTCATTTAACTGAGATGCATCTGTCTGGTACATGAGCGCTAGAAACCTCTTACTGGCTCTCCAGCACCAGAAAAGCATTGACATATTGGAGTGACTTCAGCAAAAGGCCACTAAGATAACCAGGGGCTTGAAGTATATGATACACAAGGAAAGGCTGAGAGAACTGGGTTATTTGAACCTGAAGAAAAGAGGGTGAAAGGGAAACCTTATAGCACTGTATATTCATTTAATGGGAAAATACAGAAAAGACAGAGGGTGACTCTTCCGGGGGGGCGTACAGCTATAGGATGAGAGAGAATGGATGCAAACTGGAAGACAGGAAATTATAATTATGTGTGAAGAGAAAGGTTTTCAGTGTGTGGGTGATCAAACACTGGAACAGATGACCAGAGAAGTCATGGGATCTTTGTCCTTGGAGAACTGGTCAGGACAAAGCCCTGTTCCACCAGATCTTTGCACCTGCTTTGGGCAGAGGATTGGACCCAAGTTGTTCTGTGTTTCTGTGGCTGAGCAAAGCTACTACATTTGATGTTGATTTTGCCACAAGAATAGGGCAGTATGTCTTTCAAATAAAAAGCTTAATTATTTTTATAGTTTCTCTGAAAATGAGGGACTCCAGATGTACCAGCTATGCGTCACGCTTCCTTGTCCTCTCCCTTCTTCTTTACTCGTGCAGCATTAACAGAAATTGGACAAATAATACATGAACAAATGACAAGCTAATACCGTAATGCTTTTGAAAAGCATTTGACCTGGCCAGCAAAGCATGTAAAACCCTATTTGTGTGTGACTTTTGGTCCATGGTGAGGAACAGTGGGGTCATCAATGGCAGTGTTTTGAATTCAGAAGAGGAAAGCCTCAGAGAGATTTGAGTTTTTAACCACTGATGATAGGAATGTGTGCCTCACGCACAAATTCCTACTTTCAGCTGTTTCATATTACCCAATGAAAACCTCTCACAAATACAAATATGCACATACACACTTTTTTTCCTAAGTTTAATCTCAACAATGTTTTTAGCAGCTACCGCTGCTACAGCAGAGACTTAATTCAAAAAATGAAAGTGAATACAAAGGAAATAAAGTTCTGCGTTCTGATCCCTGTAATCCTAGTTTTATCCACTGTCCAGTCAAAACCAGTTACCCCCACTACTGCTGTGAGAAACAAAGCTGGGATAATGGTAGTCTTTCCCCATTGACTGCAGTTCTTAGTGTGTTTACAACTCGTGCTATAGGGAAAAAGTTTTGCAAGAGTCTATACTATTACAGCTATTGCTTTCTGAAATGAAAGACTAATGTCTCTTACTTTCTTCCTACAAATCACTCCTTTTAACTCTTCTCTGGTAGAATAATTTTCTTTACCTTTTCTACCACTCGCTGGTAGGGAAAGCTTTGGACAGTATCTGCAAGCCTTCTGGAGAATCAGCAAATCCTACAAAAAATGTTTTTACCAGAAACTGGAAGTATAAATGTTTAATGAACTTCTAAGGATCATCCACAAAAGCATACACATAATTGCCATGTAACTAAAAATGCCAAAAAACCACCAAATAAATATAGTGTTGTAATAAGTGTGGTGCTAAATTTGAAGAGGGGAATTTTCAACTCAAAAATTCGTTTTATTTCTTTTTTTTATTAGATTTTGATAACCTTTTCAAAAGTGTTTCACTAGTACAAGATATTAAATTTGGAAATAGGAACTAAGTAACAGGCAGCCTAAATTCCACTGTTTAAAAAAAAAAAAAAGTTTATTTGAAGAAGACTGAGCGGCTCCTGAGAAAAGTTTGTTTATGTGTAGTGGGGACATTTTTATTATGGGACAAATGCTGTTTTCCTACATGTTCACTGACCTTGGTGGAACTGCAAGAGTGCTACTGAATTCCTCAGGAGGTGATTTTATTGCTATATTGATGTTATCTGTAAGTGCTGTATATATAAAAGGTTAGATTTTAATGACTGTACTGTGATTATAATTTGTCCTTATCTGTGTAAGTTAGGAAGTCAATATTGGAGTAGAAACAGGAGGAGGAGGAAAGGGTTATCGTTTCAGAGTACAGCAGCTATTTAGAAGATGGTAATAATTAAAAATGAAAGTGCAAGAAACAGAGCAGAATGCCTGCCTTTGAAGGTATAGTAGCTATATGGCATGCTGCAATTTTTCATTTTTTAAAACTAGTATCTGTCAGAGTACTAACCGTCAGAGTACTAGCGGGGTGGGGGGAAGGAGCTAATCAGGCAGTCTGAGGGGGTTGTCTTTCTCCAATACACTTTCAAAATAGAGATGAAAACATCACTAAGTTCCATAAGCCAAATACACCTCTATGCAATCTTACTAAATCAGCAGAATTGCATCATAATCTAGTAATCTCTGCAATTTGGACTACATAACATTGAGTTCAAAGTGCTCATATATCAGGGGAATAGATAGTCACCCTTGGAAGATACTGGCACGTCAGCTAGTTTGCTTCAGGGTCACAAGTTGATAGAGAACACTAGTTGGAAGGCCTTCCTTTGGGAAACTACCTCCTGAGTATGGGAGTTCAAGAGGAAATATTAATAAAAACATATACTAGAGAGGGCAGAGCATATTCTGCTCTTCTGCAAAATGGGAGAATCTTCTGCAAAATAAAGGGAGATCTCTCAACCACAGAGAAAGCATGTTTTGGGAGATTTCATTTTTGATGGTTTTATTTCCGTACATAATAGGATTCAAAGATTAATCTTAGATACCTTCTCAAAATTACATGTATGTGCTTTAGAAAACATACACTACTACAGATGCTAATCACAGTAAATAAGTCTATGCAATGTTATATACCACTTATTAGGCATCACCTAAATAAGCCTTCTTTTAAGCAAACTTCACTGATATTCCTTGGAACATAAGCTGAGAAGAATGAATGTGGCTGAAATAAAAACTTTAAGGTTTTGAAGGTAAAAAGTATAGAGTAGGGTCTATTCAGACAAGACAGTAAGTGGGATGGACAAGAGCTTTTGGTGTGACTTGGGAAAGAATTTAGCTTAAAGCATGATGCAGCTTGGGGTATGTGGCCATGCTCACATAAGAGTGATCCCAATGCCCAGATTATCTCTGTTACTACACTGTGTTGCTCTTGAAAGCAAAGTAGATGAAGAATCACAGAGTCACAGAATGGTTTGGGTTGGAAGGGACCTTAAAGACCATCCCATTCCAACCCCCCAGCCATGGGCAGGGCCACCTTCCACTAGTCTAGGTTGCTCAAAGCCCCATCCAGCCTGGCCTCGAACACTTTCAGGGATGGGGCATCCACAGCTACTCTGGGCAACCTCTTCCAGTGCCTCACCACTCTTACAGTAAAGAATTTCTTCGTAATAACTAATCTAAATCTGTCCTCTTTCAGTTTAAAGCTGTTCCCCCTTGTCCTATCAATACACGCCCTTGTAAAAAGTCCCTCTCCAGCTTTGTAGTAGGCCCCCTTTAGGTACTGGAAGGCTGCTATAAGGTCTCCCTGGAGCCTCATCTTCTCCAGGCTGAACCACCCCAACTCACTCAGCCTGTAGATCAGAAAATAGATACGATTCCAACCATCTTTTAATCAGTTTATTTCTTAGGCTCAACCAAGCCAATGGCAGGGACTTCTGCTCTGTGTGACCTTTCTCTAATACATAAACTGGAGTTGCAACTTCCCGTGCAAGCTTGCATCCCTGTGCACCTATGTAACGTTGCTGTCTGTGTCAATGGGCTTTGACCCACCCATATTCTGCATACTGACATTTTTCACAAGCTGACTATAAAGAAATTAAAATAGCCTGTGTATTCAGTTCTACTGGCCCCTTGCATGGGTCAAGATAATTTTAATGGGCTGCAGTGTGCTAAGCTCAGGTTCTGTGAAGGGAGTGTAATGCCAGCAGGGGAAGAATGGTGGAAAACATTTAGCAGCAATTAAAGCACGGTTGGCTTATGCATTTCAAGATAAATTGAAGGTGTTCTGACAGCATCTGGAGGTCCTCTTAGGAGCTCCTAGAATCTCTGAAAAATAAGCCTAAGTAAACTCTAGGCTTTCAGCTTTCTCTGCAGTGGACTGTAGAAACATAGTGTGTTAAAGATAGCAGGAATTTTCGTAGTTCCCTCTTACTTTTATCCTGTGTGTATCACATTATACAGCTGTCTGCAGTTGGTGATATGAGCAGAATATATTGAGTGTATTTTCTTAAGAAGCATTTTATATTAACATATTCTATTTCATCACTAACTTTTAGCTTGTTTTCATACTTGCCAGAAAGCATTTAATACTAATTTATTATGCAGATTTCTAAATATCATTGTTCTTCTTCATTCCTGATTCACACTACAATATCTTAATGGTGTAATAATCTAGATTAGGACCTGATATTTACCCTCCTTGGCTTTCCACTTAAATGATTTTTATGAGATTCTGCCCTCTTTCAGCTGCTTTTCAAATTGCCAGCTTTCGCACCACTGTCTGGTTTCTACCAAAGTGATGAAGGTAATTTTTGTTTCTTATTGTGTTTGTGACAGTAAGTGATTGGATGTCATGAGTGCTTAAATTCCAGACAAGTCCAGAGGCTGCACTTGATTGGTTTCACTGAGAGTGAGTGTTTGTTGGTGATTATGTTTTCTTCTCATACCAACAAAATACCTAATACAAACACAGTTGTACTAAGTGTGGAAGTATAGTTAATATAACTTGCAAAATTACTACATGATTATAACAGCTCAGCCTGCCTTTCTAACGGACCAAGCCTTGCCAGGATTAAATCTTCACTAATGACGTAACCTTTGCTAATGAGACCTCAAAAATATCTAGATAAATAGTGAAAGATCTTACATTAATAACAGTGAATAATCTGAGGTAGCTAAGAGTTCATTATGGTGTAGCAGAAGTTTGATGGAGTGCTGACAAATGGGTAGCAAAAAAGGCAGACAATGTTTCCAGAAAATGTGAAGTGGTGACATTGTTTTCTATTGTGGATTTGACTCAGAAGATTGGAACTTGATTCCTGGCCTTCATATTCAACACTTGTTGGCAGCATATCGCTGTGTAAATAAATCTATTTAGTTCTTTTATTCTGGTTGGTTTCCCAGATCATGTCAAAGTACATGAAATACATGTTAAAAGGAAAATACCTTTTATTTTAATAATAACAATAAAAAATGCTTTAAATATTATTCATTCTGACATATATAAAATGAAGAAATATGCATTTAATATGGTTAAATTTAGTTTAAACAAACACTCATACTTTCTGTGGGAAATAATGGGAAAGGTTATCTGTATCATAACACAGCTGAATATTTCTGCTTTGTATGATGCTGTGAGATTAGGTGTTCTTGCATGGCATACTTGAATATATCCTGGCTTACATTCCGAACCCTTGACACCCCACCCCCATCCCCCCACCCCCCTTGTAAACATAATGCTGGAAAAATACAGAAGAAATACAAGCTGTATTTTTGGGGAAAATCAGAATTATGAGATGTGATTCAGAGATTCTGATGACAGATGGACAGATAAAGTTCACTTGTAGGCATTTTTGTGCACTATAAATTGTAATACAAACATTGGCAATCTCCTAAATTTCCACTGTAGAGTGATACATTAATGACAGGATGTGAGCACGTTCACTTCTAACTTGACTGATGACACAGAGAGAGAGAAGGATGATGATTATAACAAATCAATACAAAGAGTTAAAATAAGCTGATAGCAAGTAATACAATGCTCACAAAATCTTTGTCTTGATGGATACTGCCTCCATGTTCCCTTGAAAGCTTAAGAGGTTGTGCCTTTTGTTCCTGTACATTCACACTCTGACTTATATTTGAAGATTTACATTATGGCCATCATGTGTGGGAGGAATTTGTTAATATGACAAACATGTTCTTTGAAACATCACTGGGTTGTCACCCAGGAAGTTACTAATTTGTATTGTGAGGTGTTCCATTTGTAGGGGATGTAAGTGCGATGTACCCAGAAAACTCTGGATCTGTTAAACCGGAGAACACTGTTCAGCAGAGTGGGAAGTGATTGTATTTATCATAATCTCTTCTTCCTGTGTGAGATATATGAAAACATTCCTTCCATCCCTCATGATTGATTTACAGATGTGCAGTATATTTTACCTCTCTAGTAATGAAATAATTTCAGATCTTACTGTGGATGAAATTAGATTGTGGTCACTGGAAAAGAGACTACATTTAGCTTCTGTGAAGTCCAAAACCTTATTAGTTAATAATTTGTAAGTTCTTCAATTGTGTTTTTAAAAGGAGTATTACTTTCTTATTTAAATTATGCTTTAGGCAAGAGGTGCAGGTGCTACCACTGTTCTCTGTTTCTCAAGTGATGAATCTAAAGCAGATTTGCACCACCTTGAACAGAGATCTAAGAATATAGAGAAAACATATATGGTCTACCCTGTACAACGTCTTGCGCTAGCTTACAAAGTCCCTTCTCACTCTGTAGATGCTTACATGCTATTCTCCAAATAGGAAGATTAGTAGGGTAAAGTGAAAACCTGGATGTTGACGATTATTTTAATTTCCTGCTGTGCATATCCAGATGTACACATCAGTGGTCCTTTCTATTTTTCACAAGTTCTCCTTGTTTCCCTTCTATCTAGTCAGGCTTTTCAGTAATATGTAGAGGAAAAGAGAAGCAAAATATGATGGATTATGCAGTAACTGAGGGAGTTAATTCATAACCACTTAAATGTACGGCTTTAAGATATAGTATTCCCCTTCTTATCCTTTACTTCATTCCCACAGAGAATTAAGGGTATGTGCACAGTTAATAAATTAAATTACAGGTAGCAATCTCTTTCCAGTTGAGAGATTCAAAGACTTGAGCAATTAGTCTGCCTGTTAGGCTCAAATCACTAAAGCCATGGAGATTCTAACACAGGCTTTGTTAGAAATTCTCCTGAAAGTGGAAAAGGTTTAAAGCAGTTCTTTTGCTCATGTTTCAGTAAAGGAATATAATAAAATAGAACTTTTCCTGAGGACTATCAACAAGTACCAGGGGAGTTCCATGACGATCTGATGCATGACAAATTGCATCTGTGTTGATGGAGATCAGAGTTAATGCTCAAAAGTACTGATGAAAAATGTAAAATAGCTTAACACTTTCAGGCCTTCTCTACCAACTATTAAAACCTGCAGAAGATTTTTCCATGAATTATAGCTCAGAATGTTGGCAGATATGTACAGAAAAATTATGACAGCAGTTTCCCTTCTCTCCATGAAACTGGAAGTAGAATGCAGAGTATCCATACAGCTTTTTCTTCACCATTGCACCATCATCAGAGAGACAGAAATATTAATTTTAAAAGCAATGTATGAATTAACCTGGGAGATTCATTTGGCTATAGCTCAGCTGTTCATGCTTGGCCCCCCAAATCTGTCTGCATGTCTGCTGCATAGATAGTAAAGAGCTGTGCTCCTACAGCACGAATGGGATACAAATGTTTCCTGCCATTCACACAATTCTAATCTCATGGGAATACCAAGGTCTTTTATAAGCTGGAATCAGTCCTGTGTAAGTTAGTATATGTAACTCTGGTTATACAGAAGCATAAGCATATGAATATCTGCTTTTCTGGAAGATGAAACTCAGGCTAGACTTTCAGCAAACGGGGAAGGCCTAACACAGTTCCTTCGTGAGGCCAGGGATATAACAGAAGAAATAACCTAATCTTTCTCCCAAACCAGAGAGAGATCTTCTGGCTAAAATGGATCTCTCCTGATGAAGGTCTTACACCAATCATGAAAATTACTCCTTACAGCCAGGAGACGAATACAATGAAAGGCAGCAGGTGCTCTTCTGTGCCTCGGGATATAAAGTAATGAACAGGAAATGGCAGGACCCAGAGGAAACAGAAGCCTCGTCTTGCTAAAAAACAGTGCAGAAAAATCAGTAAGGCTTCTCTGTAAGTAATGTTATATGGCTGATGTGGGCACCTCATGAAAAATGGAGTGTAAGTGAATCTGTGTGTAAGCCAGTGGTGATGCCAGGGGATTCTTATGTTTAAACGTTTAACTGGCGAATGGGAAGTGCTTTCCAAAACCGCACTGTGAGGACTGATTCTCAGTACCATAATTCACTACATCTCAACAAATACAGTATGTCAGCCAGGAAAATAAAAAGCTGTATTTCTAAGGTTCTGTACCTGTGCTTCATAGTAAATGAACATATCCTCATACTTTTCTCTGCTGATGTCCATCTTGCTAAAACTTTTTTTTTTCCCCTCCTAGACAGTGACTTTGCAAATATGATCCCTTTCTGGGGTCATATGATTCTGGTTTGTGCATTGCATCAAGCAAAAAACCAGTCCTCCTTAGATCCATTCATAGCCCCTCCATTACTGTCTGTCACCTCTAAATGGTACTGAATGGTTAAATCTTTCCTCCAATAACCTCAACACAGTAGGATCTGTGCCTTTTTAGTTAATTACTCAATTCAAATATTCACATTTTTCCATGCCATTCCTCATGCTTTGGAAGAGGGCCTTGCACACCTGCAAAACTCTGTTATTTTCATTCAAATCCCAGTAAACTTTTTGTCCCCCCTTTTTTTATTTCATCATGCCTACAAAACAGAGGATAAATATCAGGATGTCAACATGCTGTAAGTATTTCCTATATTGCTAGCTTTTATTATCTTGCCACTTTCTTTTGTCTGTGTTCTCTTTTCTCTCTCCCATCTTATACAAAAGTCTTTGTGGGGCAGAAACTGTCCTTCTAACTTTATGTTCATTGAACAACTGGCATACTGAAGTCCTGGCATATAATTAGGATTTATAGGCATGGGTGTATTTAATAAAAGAAGCATTACCTGTGTAACTTAGCCTGGTGCAAAATTGGACTTGATACTAGTAAGGCTATGTAACAGGATCTATGATCAAACAAAGTTCTCTGAAAATCCAATTGACATATTTTTACCTAATACATTTTAGTGTCTTGTAATTTGACGAGGTGGTCAGTTGCAGTTTGTATTGAAGAAAGAACTAAATTCAGTCTTCCATTGCAGAAACTGAGCCAACTGTGTGTGGGCTGTGTATGTACACCTTAGCCAGGGGGCTTGCTTGTGGGTAAGTTTTGTGGCACCAAAAGGATGAGGAGCTGCCCATCAGCATTCTAATTCCCTGGTTGTTCAGGAGGGTTATTCCATGAATTAGAGTCATGAAGAGTTGGATTTTTGCTAGTCTTCTTGTAGGTACTGCAAGATAGTGAATCAAACATATCAGTCTTCTTTTCGTGCACACATGAAGACAAGGAAAAATTGCAATTGGGAAAGTGCAGTGACTATTCCGTCTTCCTCCAGGACACACAGAATCTGCTCTTGGGACTAGAGAGACAGGATTTCAGGTCCTATTTTGCTTTTTTTTTAATTGTCTAAATTCAGGATATCCTAGAATATGGAAGACCGGTACTGTTTGTATTAAGTATGTAGAAAAGGAGATGTATTAGAAAGGGTATTCCCAGACTATGCTTGTCTAGATGCATCTTGGTAGATTACCAACATGTTATAATGCATACATTACTCATAGTTTATGTTGTAGATAATATAATCCTTTTGATGTAGAAAATAACATTTTTCAGGTTTCCAAAAGAGTAAATATTTTCCCATTAGCCTTTTGGCTTGTCTGTATGGGTAATAGCATATAGTTATAGTATAGTACCTGGTCTAAAATAATCTCTGCTGGTGCACCAAAAAAAAAAAAAAAGAAGCAGCATACAGCAACTGATCTGAAAGGCAGAGAAACCAGCCCTTCTTAGCCTACTGGGTGAAATTAGTTAGTTGTATAGTGTTTTAACATGCTTAAGTCACATCACAGTATTTACATCTTGGTGTCATTGCAACTGCAGTTCAAAACTCAAGGTAAAAACATGGTGAAGTGGGAATGGCTTAGAAAAGTCCCTCAGTTGGACCAAGAATTTTAGGGGCAAGATTCACTTTTTGCTTGCTTTTTTTCCACCATCAGCAGAAGAGATTGCAATCTATAACCTCCCTGCTTAATTTGTATTGATAATCTGTAGAGATTTATCTCCTTTCTAGGATATGGTCTTTTCACCATCCTCTGGGATAAGCAAGTTTTGTGGATAGTATTTTAAATATGGTTACAGGTTTGACACATGCAAGCTTAGGCTGCTGAGACTGTGTCTTTAGCAGTACTGATAAAAACAGGTATCCCCCCACCCCCGACCGACCCTGTTCTTATTTGCGTTGGTTGTCAGTTTGTACTGTATAAAATCATGTCGGAAAAATGTTTTGCATAGTAAAAGGATTTTGTTATGCTTTCATTAAGTGCCATGTTATAACAGAGTTAAAAAACTAGAAAGATACAAAGATAAATGAAATTTAAAATAGTTTGTGAGGATTTATGATAAGCATGTACACACTTCAGAAGGCCTCTGGCACTAATGAGCCCCAGTGTCTATCCTCTAACTAGATTAAATTCATTTCCATTAGAATTCAGCAGATGCAGCAGCCATGGGTTGTTTTTCATTCCCAAAGGGTACTTTCTCCTTGATAGAAACTCCAGATACCCTTTTGCTTTTCAATATCTGATTATTAGACAGCAATCAGGAAGGTGAAAATAAAATTGGGAGCTATGGTAAACATCCGTTTAAAAAGGAGAAAAAAGTTAAACTAGCCATGGCTTAAAGTAGTTTCTTAATGTACTTCCTAACTAAGGAGAAAAGGGAAGATATGCAACCCTGAAAAGCACAATGCACAATTCGAAAATTTGAACATGAATTGTGGAATAAAACTTTTCAAGAGAGAGCAGTCATTGTAAAAGGAAGCTGAACTGACAAAATGAAATCAGAAATTAGGAGGGGTGGCGGATTTAGTAGTTGGAATCAATAAATTCTTTTGTTTTCCAGGAATACACTGAAATTTATCTCCGCCTCAAAAAAACCCCACTCTACAACAAAAACCCAAACTTGGGATGCACACTATAGGAACTCTACAGTTAACGATGAGAAGAAATTTGATAGGGTAAATTAGTTGGATTTTTTAAATTAACTCTAATTCCTTGCTAAAAGCAGTTTTACAGCTGCTTTGGTGTGCAGCTGGGGAAGATTCTGCTTTGGTTATAAGTGGTTTGTAATACATTTCTAAGGACCATTTATTGGAATCACATGGATGAAATCTATTGATTGTGAAAATTATTGTCTGTAATGTGATGACTAAAGGGACAGACATGTTTGCTGAAACTACTGGAGTAAATTTATTTGGAATTGGTCCCTGAATAATGTAGTTTACAATATAAAGATGATTGATTTTATTGCCATGGCAGTAGCTTTCCCTACCACCTGTCCAGCCTTTCTAAATGTGTAGGATAAGATGCCTAACAGCAATAATAGTTCGGCAGCAAGAGTATCTCATGTTCTAGAACTTGTGTTCTTCTGAAAAAACTAGGGATTTTTTTCCATAAGCGCTCTTTTCACAAATTTTTAAGGAAGCATGTGTTACAATAATATATGGAGAAATAGCAAGACTGAAACTGTGGCAAGGCCTCTGCTTGGTATGTTACACCTTCAATTTAAAATAAGACGATGGTGACATTGCAGGTTTCCCCTAATACTGTATATAGGGCCATGCAGGCAGGCAGGGTTATAGTATTTTATCATATCTTGAAGTGCTTCCCTGGGGTGTGCCTGTTGGAATCCAATCCTGTCTGCAAGATTCTTGTGGTAATGGATGCACTATGCAATGCTTCTCCTTATCCCCGCTGGGCCAGCCAGGACAGGATTTGCTCCATAATTATGAAAAAGGATGTGTATTTCACTGTGCAGATGTTCAAATGATGTGTTTGCTTTCTTTCATTTAGAAAGAAATAAACTTTTTAGCAGTATTAGAGTGAACACAGGCACAGCTTGCAAAGGATTGCTGTTTAACATCTTATTGAATGTTGTTACCATGTCACCCAAAAATACTGTGGAAGATGATATCTTTATGCAGCTGACAAGCTATAAATTTTCTCTCAGACAGCTCTGTAAATGTGTGATCTTCCCAAGAGCTTTTCATTTTAAGCAAATGCACAAAATAATCAAAACAAGTATGGATTTATTTATAACTACCTAACAGAGATTACATTTAATTTTGGGCTTACTTTCATGTATATGCTTAATCTTTAATGAATCAAGTCTAATAATTTTAAAAAATAGTCTTTCACCTTAGCCGGGGAGCTGTCCTCTCCACAAAATGGAGAGAAATGAAAAAAAGAACCCAACCCCCCAAAACAAACCAACAAGCAATAACAGGAATTAAAACCCCAACATCTTTAGTAAGGAAAATTATGGTGACATTTTCAATGGTCAATGTCACCATGCTAATTGGGATGGCGAACCTATTCTTGTCATATTACATTCTTTGAATTATCCTGTTGCAAACCAGTCTGTTTTAATTTATTTTTTTCCCCTTGAGACAAGGGATAACACTGTTATAATGACCTCACTGAATAAAAGGAAGCCTTCAAAAGCTTTCCTGTGCAGCACCAGCAATCTAGGGGGAGGGCTGGAAACAAGAGGTGCTACAATGGTAAATGATATTACAGTAGGAAGGAAAAAAGAAGTGTGCAGTATGAAATAGGCATTCATATCAAAGAACATTATAATGCCTCGAGCTTTCTCTGTACTCAGGTGTGAAAAACAGAATGTTGCCTTTTATAATTTTCCCTCTTCTCTGGTAAATCAGAAGTGTCAGGGATAATGTATGTAATCAGATTTCTTTGTGGCCGACAGCTTCTTCAGTGAGGTGCCCCCCGTGATTTTATAATCCCCATTATACTCTGTGGTGTCTGCTCAGACTAACTCCCAGTAAAATTAACAGGAATGTTGCATGACAAAGGATACCTGATAATAAATATCCTTACTTTGTACTGTTTCCAGAACACCTAATGTAGGGTGTTATATTTAGCCAAGACATGATTTGCTGATGTATTTCTGGTAACCAGACTGTTGACAATGATAATGATTTTTAAATGTATTTTATACACAAATAGGAATGTGAACAAAGGGGACCCTTACTGCACGGTATGATCTTGCTGCATTTATGTCTTGATGACCACCAGAACTCTGCTGAAAAATTACTGACGAGGAAAAATCAAAACTCCCCAATCACCCTTCATTTAAAGCTGAATGCAAACCTTGCTTCTTTGTCTAAGCTTCCCCACAGTAGTGCTCTCATTCTTACTGATTCATGCAGAAAATGAAAACCAGGAGACTTTTTGTCCATGTCTGTATGGATAGAGGAAGAAGCGAGGGAAAAAAGGGTGGAAGCATGACCATGTTCTTTGGAATGGTTCTCAAAATGCTCTTTTTCTGGCAAATATTTGTGACTGTGCTCAGTCACGGGCCTGAGTACAGTCAATAAGGCTGGACGGGGGAAGAATGAAACATTCATCTGTACTGGGAGAGCTAGAACAGTAGGAACTGGTAGACGTGGCAGGATCTGAGCAAGGTGTTAATCATGTGCCTCAGGAGATTGATTGCAAGTATAGAAATGGGGATTAGTGTGTGTTTTCTTATGAGAAAACTTGAAGACCAGCCATGAGCCTCTGTGAGAGGTATTTCACAAAAGCAAAAACTGGATTTGTAAGCAAGGAAAGTGATACCACTCTCCTTTTCCCTCCAACATGTTCAAGGCAATTATTTCATAAATAAATAAGCTTATGCCAAAGACGTACTTAAATCCTATATGGGTCTCGTCCTGACTGGAACATTTCAAGGAAGGCTCAAAATATTGGCCGCTTGCCCAAACCATGAGTAACAATATAATGAAATGAACTGTAAGAATTTAGATAGGAACTATCTATAATGTGCTTGGTATGGGACTATGTTTATATACCTCTTGGAAAACTAACTTATATGTACCAACTACAGGTGTGCGCACACACTGTTTGCGGTTTGTTTCTGTGTTAAACTGAAGATATGTTGAGATGTTGAGTTTGGTTCAGAACTTTTAATATAATGTTTAGGCTTTAGCTGACACCTGCTTATTTGTGTATACAGATTATCTGTCAGACTAATTCAGTTCTGGTAATAATCTCTGACTTCTAAAAAAAAAAAAAGGAAAGAAAAGAAAAAACTGTTTAATGGCTGAATTATTACTTGATATTTTTTCTAATTACCTATCCCTGTCCAGTTATGTTGTTCTTCAGGGCATGGTGTAAGACCAATTTCTTCTACCCAGACATAACCTCCCAAAAACCTTGCCAAATGAAACCCCTCAAAACCACCTTCTTATCTTGTTCAGCCTTACAGACATGCAAATTTCAAATCTGAAGAAATTATTGTCTATGTTTCACACTATTTTAAGTCAGTTTTTCATCCTGTAATTGACTTACTGAATTGCCAAGTAGTTAGTTATTTCTGTAATCATGTGCTACATGGCCACAGAATTTTTCCACTATTATATCCTTTTTAAATGTTGTAAATTACACATCTCATATTTTACTCAGAAGGAGTTCAATGAAGACTGCATATTTACATACTGAGAATTGAATGATTCAGGAGATCTTAATTGGTTTTAAAGGGTTTTAAGATTTAGTTAGCTGGAATCTGATACAGGTCAGGGCTGACTGGAATAGTATTTTGTCTCATTACTAGTTATGGATTCTTGCAAAATAACTTGATGGTCTTAAGCCTCTCCTTGGATTCATACTGATCCTCAGGAGGACAGTGCTTGTGCTGGCTCTTTTGTTGCTAATAGCGTACTACTTCTGTTTTGAAAATCAGAGCTTGTTCTAAAACAGAATTTAGATGAATTACTTCACCCACATTGGCAGAGAGCCACTTGCTTCCCTCCTAAAACTGCAAGGTGATAATCGTCTAGAAATATGCTGAGCATAAATATTTCCATGGAGTTCCATGACCTATGAGATTTGCTGGATAGCCTGCAATTGGTTGATAGATTATGAAAATGTATTTTTAAAGTAATTGCTACGTAAATAAAAAATATGTGCAACCTAATCCTATGATTCCTGTATGCTAGGATATCTACGAAATATCAAGATGCTGGCTGTTATCAGGAAGGATGAAGCTGGGAAAGAAGGCAAGTCTTGTATAAACTTTTGTAGTGCTTCTGAAGAGTTAGTAGATCTGGTATTGCCTAAAATCTCCAGTTCTGAAAATGCTTCTGTAATATACTTCAATATGTGTATTTGATTTAAAGGGTAACAAGGCACCTTTTCCCACCCAGAATAACTTTTAAAAAATAATTTGGAATCTTTTTAAAGTTAAAAAGTTTAACTTTAAAAAGATTCTTTTTGTTTGTCTCTCCAATACTGTGTCCGTTGCTAAACTAAAAATCCTGACTTCCTAATCTTTCTATAAAACGTGTCTCCTGCCTCTTCTTTCAGTTTGAGCTTCTTATAAATACTGAAAAAGGACATAAGTAGTAAATAAATCAAATGCATGAAATGCAAACAAAAATGGAAAATGTTTCTTTGTAAAATAACAGAGATCAGTAAATTAGTCAAGTCAATTATGATAATTATGAAATACAGTCTTAATATTTTTTCAGGCTGTCTGTCTTTTAAGTGTTTGAAGACTTAATACATAGCTGCACTATAACTAATAATAGACTATAACATGTAGTTTCTATGCGTGTATCTGATGAAGTCAGCTGGTACATCAGGACCATCAAATCCAACCAGTCTAACGTAACATTACCTTCAAAATGAAGTATTTATTATTTTAAATACTAAGTTTTGGATTCTATTTATTTTCTTTCTGAAACTTTAGCTTTTACTTTTGAAGATTTTGTTTGTTCAGGTTTTTTAATGGAAACCAAATTTGAGGGAATCACTTGAGTTTTGCAGATATCAGAGGTAGCATTGCAGGGAAAAAATCCCTGCGCCTGTTGTCATTTATACTAAATAAACTGTTCGGGAATAGAGATGTTTGGCAGCCTTGGCAGTGAAGAATATACATTAAAAAACCCAAACTCCTCCTGCTGCAGGATTAAGAGATCAGTAGAGATCAGCAGCTGATCTTCCATCTTAATCAATATTATTGCCTTTAAGATCATCCTGGATGTTTGAGACAAACTTTGAAAGTTCGTCATCTTCCTTTCTGTGGTGCTGGGAAATTGTGGATGGCAAAAATCATTAGTAATGCATCCGAAGTGCTAATATGTATGGGGAAGATATTAACTGGCCAGAAAAAATAAGGTTAAAAATAATTTTATTTGTATTTTTGTAAACAGAATGTATCATTTTGTCTATGAAGAACAGCCTTTTTCCTGTAAAGTCATATTAGTACTCTGAGGAACGATTACCTTAGATGTCCTTTTGTAATTTGTGTAATCACTAATTTGTAATTAGTGTACTATGTTACCTTCACGTACTTCATTTACACAAGTCTCAAAATAAGTGTGTTTTGTTGGACGTTATGTACTCAAATTTCTTAAGGGTTCAATGTTCTCATTTCAATACAAAAAAGTAGTTAGAATAGGATACTCAAAACCGGGTAAAAATGAATTCTTCATTACTTTTAGAGACTTCAAAATGCTGTAAGTAGAAAATTTGCTTAAGTATGTGTATTTTTGCTAGCTTCAGTGTTGTTACAGACAAGCTTGGAAATGAGTTTATGTTTGGGTGCTTTGCTTAGGACATAGGCACTTAGCTACCAGGATCAAAGTTACTCCGAATGATCAGCAGTACTTCTGCCCCAGAAACAAAACTTGAGTATCCAGTTTATCCATTGGTAATCATATTTCAACATCTCAAGAGAATGTTGCCACGTGTTGCTAATACTCTCCTCACTCTTGAAACAAAGAATGTGTTTTACAGAAGCCTAAAATATCACTAATGACTTTTCACTTAAAATCTCATATATACTATAATAATGTATATAAACTTTGTAAAATATTACAGCAACTCGCATAAATAGTGTGAACTAGTTCATCCCTTTTACTAAATGAATAGGAAATAATAGTACTTTTAAGAATGAGAAATACTGTCCTAAAGTTTAGAGGAGAAAGAAGTATTTTATTACATCTTAATACGAAACTGAAGACTTACAGACATTATTGTCTAGTAAGGAAACATAGTCATCCCATTAAACTATAGGCCTACATACACATATAACTTCAACCACAGTGCTATTCTACACATCTGTGGTGGCAGTAGGTACTTATGCTAGTAAACAATGCATACAAAAGTATTGTTGATAAATTAATAATTAGTAAAACTTGATGTTAAAAAGACTAACTCCAGTTTGCAATTATTATATTGACAGATACTGCTAATTTAATGGCATCCCCATAGAGTCAGCCTTTATTACGCAGCATTTAAAAGGGCCTCAGTTGGAGTGCTGTGTTCAGTTCCCAGAACCGTAGTCAAAAAAGAATAAAAGGAGAGGTTGCAGAGTATGTGGAGAGAAAAGACGAGAATGATCAGAGGCCTTGCAGCGGTGACCTATAGATGGAAAGGAACTGATGTAATTTACCGAAGATTAAGGTCTTCAAAAACAGAGAAGGGAAAAAATGTTTCTGTGTTCACTGAAGTGTTTTGAGAATGGGCTAATACTATAATGGGAGACTCAGGTTGTATATCATGGGGAGAAACAATGTAATGGTAAGGACAGACAAACACTAGAATAGGTTTTGGAGGACGGTTTAAAGATTTCGACTGCAGGAGGATTCTTATGAGCTCTTTAGACAAACGTCAGGAATAATGAAGGCCTAGCTGATTTACCTTGGAGCAGGAGGATGGATTAGGTGACCTCTTAACGTGTCTTTGAGGCCTTTTAACATTCATTTCCTACAGTAATGAAGCTTGTGAGATCTTGCTATGGGGTCTATTCCAGTCAGCCCTCTCTACTAACTTCTGAGCCTGTGGGCTAATTTCACCCCAGTTTAAGGGAGGAATGAGTCTCAAAGACACTGAAGTTGCTGTAACTTTCTTGAAAAGTGTAATGATGGATAGTGGAAGAAAGCCGAGATAAGTGGTCCTATTGAGGGAAGGAGGGAAACATGAACTCTTCCGTCTGCCAGCTGGAGAGCTTGAAGAAGAAGCTGGGAAGCAGCTGTGTTGGGTGCTCCCTCTCGGGCCCTGTCAGTTACAGGTGTGAGCGTGGTGGGGTGCTACAAAAAGTTAAAGCACGTAGGCAAGCTGGAGGCATTTCAGAGATGAGGTTAGCAGGAACACAGGAGTGAAGTGAGAGGTTCCTGTAGTGAGGAGAAAAATTCATTAGAAACTAGGCTTAGTTACTTTCACTGCTCAAGGAACTAGTTTCTATTCAATGAAAGGCAAATGCTTAGTAACACTGACCAACTAGCAATGCACTGATCCAATCCAGGACTGCAAGACTCTGTCAACTTGCCTGGTTTTTAGCAAAAAGTTAGTGTGTGTTTGCAGGATCAAAGCTTTAACCACAGAGATACTTTGTACAAAACCACACAGACTACTGGAACTGATAAGCATTCTGGTTCTCATATCTAAAAATACTACCTGCTGTTACAGAAGCTTTTTTCCTTGTTGTCTGTAGGAGACTACCTTTTTTGAAGTTTCCACTACTGAATAGATTTCCACGTGTTTAAAAATATATCAAATGTTTGGCCCTACTCTGTACTAAAATCTAAGGTGGAAAAAAACTCTAATACTGATGACATGTTGGTTCAGGATTGTGTCCTTCCTATCCAGGACAAAAACAATACTTCATCATATTTTTTTTTCCTTAAGTATTCAGTAAGTCGACCCAACTATGGGTAGGCTGTCATTGCCATGTGTATCACTCCTCATGATTACTTAAAGGAAAAGGCTCAATAATTGCTGCATAGCTACAAGTTGTGCAGGGAAAAAATTATGTGCAGTTATGCTCCTATAGCTGTCATCCTTTGCCAATAAATAATTGATATTATCTATACTTAGAAGGATTCTTAAATAGTGGGTTTGGTACATCTTGCACCGCATCCCTACAGTGACGTATTTTTGAGAAGCTGCCTTAAAACTTATCCCAAAAATCTGTGATTAAGAGGAGACTTTGCAGATCCAACGTAAGAACGTTACACAAAAAGAAGTGCTTTCTGGTCATCAAAAGGAATGGGGAGGATATTGAGAACCATCTTGGATAACCGATTAAACTAGCCCAGAAAATGCTTCAGTCATTCAAAAACTGAAGTAAGATTGCAGATACATATTTTTAAGTATTTTACTGAAAACAAACCAAACAGTGGCTTTCCTCTGGCAAACTCCTAATAGCTTCAGCAGACGGACAGGATCCTAACCCAGCCCAGCATATGAAATCACGCTGGTAACGACACCGATTTCATCCAGTTTATGTGCTGGAAGTCACGGATGTATTCAGGGCATTGCTGGACGGGGGCTTAACCCGAGTTATGCGAGTCTTTGAAGAGGAAGAGATTGGAGGAGGGGTTTGCTGTTAGCAGTCCCTTAAAACCACCGGATCGCTCCGGTGCTGGACGTTACCGGCCCCTGTAAGACACGCCGCTTCCCAGGGCTGCTTCGCTTTCGGGAAGGGATTGGCAGCCCCAGCCGGGCCGCGGGGCCGCGACCCCGCAGATGCCGGCGTGCCGGAGCGCCCGCTGCCGG
>JAVJGI010000036.1:8058959-8072683 GCA_035590275.1 Ibycter americanus
GCCTGCGGCTCCGGGGCCCCGGCGGCGCCCCTCGCCGCCAGCGTCCCGGCGGGCCCAGCCGCCGCAGGAAACAGGTTGCCGGAGTAGATGGGCCGCTGGGTGCCCCGCTGTGACATTTCCTGGGAAGGCTGCCGTCTCCCTCTGCTCTGATCCGGTGAGGGAGCCTCTCGCTCGGCCTGCGGGTTCCCCTGCCAAATAAAAGGGCAGGAGACGTTCTTTCCTCTTTTCTCGGTTTTAAAGGACAGGAAACAATAGCGTTTGTAGCGAAAGGCAAAGCGTTCTGAGCGTTGCTTCAGGAGGAGAACCAAGTTTCTTTTTTGGTGGTGAACTGGCGGCACTTCTGTTATAAGCTCACGTTTTATTTGTAAACATACAATATTTCTCCAGTGTTCTCTCTTCAGTCTCTGTTTCAACCCGTCTGGGCAAATACTGCCTTTACTCTGTAATAAGCAGTTTACTCATACGCTACATAAATAGATAAAGTGACTTAATTTCTTTAACGTGGCAGATGAGTGGATGTTAGGAAGCTCATGGCTAATTGGACTAGGGCATGAAGAACGTGGGATATTCCGCACGCGGGACATAGTTTCAGTGGTGTGTTTATGTCCCTTCTAAACGCTGAGGCTAATGCGGTGCCTTCCAGAGAGGATGGAATAATGGAAGGGGCTGTTCTCAACCCTGAGCTATTTAAGCTGGTCTTCAAGAAGATGTGAGGATGTGAGGTGTTTGAGGACAGGTAGACTAACAAAGAAGCTTTTAGGATAAAACTTGCTTTTCTGGAGTAGTCATCTGTTGCAGAAAGTAACTGTGGGGGGTATACTTAAATAATAAATCGATTAGTTCTACTTGCATCGTTTGTTCCACGTTGTAACATTGATGTAAAAATGGAGTGCTAGAAATGATAATTGCATTAACTTCAACGGAAGCTAATGTTCTTAAATAGCTTTAGCGCTTTTCACAGCAGTGAAAAATTATACAGGAAAGCACAAGGATAAGAGTCATCCATCAGTGGTATAGTTTTAGGAATCTGTTGTGACCCAAGAATTCTGAAACTGATAAAATGATGAGCATTTTGGTACTGAAAGCGCGTGTCATGAATAAGTATCTTGTCCATTAATCTCTCATTTCTGTTGGTAAGATTTTAATGCTGTAGTCTAATTAGACTGTACTAGAGGAGTTAGCTCAGAAATTCAGTGGCTCCAGCTAAGTAGGTGTGAACTAAGGAAAGTAAATATTTTAAATAACACAAGTACTTTCCATACTTAGGTTTGAGTACAGTTGCTGCTGTCTGTTTAGTGTGAATTGAGAAAGAGAATACTGCTCAGATGTCAGACACCTGCCTCTAATGTGGAAGAGGGGAAGCATGTGCATATTCACGAAGCGGCTCATTTGGGTCTGAAAACTCAAAGAAATCAAGTAGGACAGTTTTATGAATTCTGGTATTCTCATGAAACGTTCTGGAAGACTATGCGTGCAACTTTTATGAGAAACGTGATGTTTTTGATTTGGAGTTAGAATCACTTTGCTCTATTTTTCTGCTTCTAATAGTGTTTGTGCTCTTGTAACTGTCAGCTTTAAAAGTTGGACTGAGTTTTGCCGAATAGGTTATCAGTGCATGTTTTCCTTTAATGGTTGTCTCATTTTCAGGAGCTAAGATGAACCAGAATAGTCAAGGTAAATGAATGGTATCTGAAATTCTGGACGCATGTAAGAAACTCAGTTCTGAGGTTGTGATGCATGTACCCTGTCTGCAGAAAGCCGATGTGAAAATTGTGTTTCCAGCTGCTGACTGTAGTTACCTGAAGCCCTGGTTGGTGCTGTGAAGTGCTACCTGCTGCAGAGAAACAGTAGCAGTGAAGTAAGGATGCTGGCAAGCTCTAGTTCAACCATCACTTAGGGCCTAAAGCTTAGGATCTCTTCTCTGAAGTTTACAGTCTTAAACATTGTGAACATTGTAGGTGCAGGAGATGGTTTTTACTGGGTTTTTAAAATCGTTTGTTGCTTTTTTTTTTGGAAGGAAAATGAGCATTAAGAAAAGTGTAAACTAGTTGTGATTAAAAAAGGATAGTAAGAGATATCCCTTTTGACTCTTAACAGAAACACACAACAGGTAGAGACATACTGTTATCTTAATAAAATGTTTTGTTTCATTAACAAAAAAACCGCGGTAAGCAATCTGCTCTTTTTCAAAGTGTACATACTGTTCATGTCTTAAATGTACAATGTCATAAGACAAATACAATTTTGGTGTATGTCTTCTGTGTGCAGTGTCACATCATGGACTAGAAATGGAGAGATGTGCTTAAATACTCTGTTGCTACTGGTAGATGTTACTGCAGGTTTACCTGAGTATTTCCTGTTAGAACTTAATTGCATGTAACAAAAATCTTCACAAGTCATTGACTTGGGGTTGTTTTATACCATGCTGTAGTGTGTTTAGCTGTTAACTATGCTAGGTAAAGAAAGAAGACAAAACCTAGCATTAATGCCCTCTTAATACTCTTCAGTTTTATGCCACGCTTAATATATGTATGTATTTTCTAGTTCTAATCCAGACTACATACTACGTCTCTGTAATGCCCAGGGGAAGTGTTTTAAATATATGTCTGTTTGAATTAATCTATAAAAAGGCAATTCTTTGTGTTACCACAGGAATAATGAGAGATTTGGTTACTAATTCCACAGTACTTTAATCAGATAAAGTGCTAGATAATAAAAAAGATAAGTTAACCAAATGGTGCGCTTCTGATTTTGACTTGTTTGTAGAAGCTGAATACAGAAGCTGAGGTTGGCTGTGTTTTCAGTGGGGAAGTTAAATATTTTTTGAATGGTGAAGACTATGTTTGCCCTTTTGCATCTGGAAATGCATTTTAAAAAATTACTCTGGATATATGCCTACAGGGAAATTGACGTAAAAAGAGCAGCAAATTCATCTACAGAAAGTTGTTGACCATTTCCTTTTTTGCTTGCCTTATCTAGAAACAGGTTTGTATATTTTCTTGTAACAATTGATGACCTTGCTGAGACATGAAGAAAACCAAGGAGAGTGTAGTGATAACTTCTGCTGCTCAGAGAATTAGTCGTCAGCTCCTCTAAAGTGAAACAGTGGTTTTTCAGTGTTTGTGTTTGGGTTTTTGAGCGCTGTAAAGGAGGAGCATTTTGAATGCCACACTTTTAAAGTGTTATTTTCAAATATGTGTTCATGTGAAATATGTCAAAGGAAAACTATATATGAAGGAAAGCTGTATGTTAAATTTTGCTAACGTAAAGGTTGTCAAAAGGTTGAAAAGGCTTTAACTGGAGCAGGAGTATTTTAAAACAATTTAGTGCTCAATTAAGAAAGGGATAGCTTGCAAATAAATTTCTTTATGTAAAAATTGCTAGGGCTGTTGTCTAGCTTAGGAATATAGGTGTATTAAAAGGCTTATCTTTGTTGTTTCAGTTTACTCTGTATTACAGATCTTTCATGAGGGAAGGTTCTGTGTCTCTTGTATTTTGCAGGAGGATGACAACTGAAATACAAGGTTTCTAAGTTCTTTTTTTTTAAATCTTGGGACACGTTGCTTTATGCTGAAATGTGGTGTAGGTACTAGTTTCAAGTGGTTTTTAAAAGTTAGTTTTTCCTGTGATTTTTCTAGAAGTCAGTTAGTATTGTGTCTAAAATACGTGGTTAGTTGCTCTTAACTTATCAGTGTTAGGAAAGAAGACATAACAGAAGATGTAGCACTGCACAAGCTGTAGCATGTCCGGGCTACAGTTCTGCAGTAGCTGAAGACAGTTTCTGTCCAGGCTACCAGTGATAACTTGCAGTGTTGCTGTCACCAATGTGAATGAGAAATGCACCAGTTTCAGTCCCAAGTTTAGTTGAAAACTTAATTGCCTGTGAGGGATGGGTAACTGTTATCTGGTCAACTTCCCAGAGAAGCTTGCTGCGTGGTAATGTACGAGCCACTGCTGCTGCAAGACGTGTCATCCTCTGTCATTGTGGGAATGCTGGGGATCGCTGTAAGTGCAGGCTTACAGCTAAGAGAAAATAGTTGCGCCCTCCATTGCCAGCATGTTTTTGGTGTCTTCCTGGTGTGCCAATGTAAGCGCTCATGTAGTTGTGCAAGACTGATCTTGCTGGATGTGTTACCTTAAAGAAGACTAATGGGTAGAAGGCGGGCAACACAACTGTTCAATTTGATGGCAGCTTGCTTTTGTTTGTTTTAGAAATGGTGGAGTTGCACTCTGACATACAGAGTGTGCGTGCTTGGAGTTGTGGAGCCTGTATCTGGTGGATTATTCTTTGTGCTGTGGGTGAACCATTTTCTTCAGTTATTTGTAATGGTATCCGAAAGCTCTTAAGAAATACTGTAACTGAGCAATTCTTAAAAGTGCTATTAAAAGAACCTTTAAAACATGTAGTGTTGCTACTTTCTCTTTGAAACGTAACGACTATAAACTCTTGTGTTATCAGTTTAGAACCAAGACCTTAATCCTGTCCTCAGATCTGTGAAAATGGACTCTCCGATTATTATTTTTTTAAATGTCACTACCTCCTGTAATTTTTTTGACTAGAAACAGGACTCAGAATTTGCAACAATCTTATTATCCGATATTTTAATCTTCTTAAATTATGTAATGTTGTTTTGGAAATCATATTTGAAGCATGCCTCAGTATGCGTTTGTTTGTTGACACGTATGTAACACCACTTTCAGGTGTGAACTTCTCATGTTTAACTAAAGCTATTTTAGAAGTTCATGTAAAGTTGTTCACTTTTGCCTATATATGAGCCTTAAGTCTTTTTCCTTTCCTCCTTCTTACGTGCATGTGCAGTTGTTGTCACGTAAAAGCTGTGAAAATGCTCTGCTCAACTAATCTTTTGATTTCTGAATGTTTATTTTGAGATATATGTTCATATATATGTATTATATATATGAAATCATTAGAGTCGAGATGACTTTCACAGGAATTTTCCCCTTTTTTGTGCACGAAGGTGTCAACGCACTTCAGAGTTAATTTGTGTGGGGTTCGTCTCTACATGGCTGATATCTGTGTGATTATGCAAGTACATTAAGGATGTAATTTGAAGACTGGTTGCACAGGTGTGACTGGGGAATAATTTGGCTGGCAGATGTTGATGATGTACTATAAATTTTTAGTCTGGCTTCGTGCTAGGTCAAGTATAATCTTTAGAAAGGAAATTTTACAAATAAAAAGTATGCATTTCATAATAGAAGTTGAGACAGACGTTCTTCTACAACAGCACCTGTAAAGTAATAATTTTAAAAGCACTTTTATGCGTATTAAAACCAGCTGCTGCCCTGTACAGCTTTATTTTAAAATCAGGTGTTCCGTTTAAGGAAAAGTTGTAGTTCCTTGTACAATCATAGTTCTTCCATGGATGTACAGATGCTCATCTACTAAAGGAGTTGAGTGTGTGGAAAAAGATTATTTCGTGAAGGCTGTTCCTTAATATGCATATGAGGAAGTAGACTTAGGGTTGCCCATGAAACTTTAAATTTTTTATTTCCTAACTTTTGAATGCTTGATCTTCCAACCTAATATATTTTTGTGACACTCCTGTAAAAGAAAAAGGCTAATAAGTACTGAAGTTTACAGTTGTGCTCTAGATAGTGAGTCACTGTTAGAACTTAATGTTCGAAATTCAGCACTGCAGCATAGACTCAAGTTTTGATTTCACTACATAACGGAAGAGAGGACAATATTTTGCAGAGAAGGACGTAACGATAGATATTGTATTTGAAGAGTGCTGATAAAAAGAGCATTAAGTAGCAGAAAGATAACATCTACTCCTGTCACTTCCAAACCATGTATAGTACCTTGTGTTTTATTTTCTGATGCAGACTCAGGCCTGACTTCAAAGTGATTGTGGTTGAATTTTAATTTTGTATGCCATGAAGCATTTCCCAAGCAACACAAATAAGTGAAATAGTGAATGCGTTTTACTTAGCATTTGAGGTATACCTGATCAGAATATAATGGCAATAAAAGAACATACAATTCTCTTGTCTGAGAGCTCCTTTTCTGCTGAATTTGAGTCACTTGCTTCAAAAGCTGGGTAGTTGGATCTTCACAAAGCAAGCAGAGGGATTTATATTTTTTTGTTTTTAATATGAGGATCCGTGTAAAGAAAGGTTATTTTATTTGCTCTCCACAAAATGTCTGTATGTTGTTGATGTCACAGGAGGCCTTCAGATTAAATACAATAGAATTAGGGAGAAGGGTGTTGCCAGTGTCTCCCTAATTTGTCTTTTTGATGTACAGAATATGGAATGAATAGAGGGCAGTTACCCTGTGAGTAGGAGTTGGAAAGTAAACAGTGAAGTTTGACTGTTGCTGACTGTACAAACCGAGATGTTAAATAACTTAACATAGTGTCCTTTAGTATATAATGATATTTAGTTATTACTAACCTGAATTAAATTTGAATAGGGTCTACAGAGTTAATTTAGTATCCTTATCAAGTTAATTCATTCCCTTTTGCATTAGTGTCTAAGACTCACAGCTACTCAGGGTATTTTAAAGCCTGTAAAAGGCAGGGAAGTACTTGCCTGTGGTGACTCAGAAACTTGTGACAGAGCAGGAACTAAACCCAGGTCTCCCATGCCGCAGACTACTGCTCTAGTACCACTAATCTTTTTTTCAAGGTTTCAAGGAATGCTTAATCTTTGCATATAACATGTTGGTCTGTGGAGTCAGCAGTTCACCCCGTTTCTGTTTGTTACACCTCAGGTTGATAATACTTGCTGGAAAAGTGCTCTTATTTGTGAGATAAAGCCACATTCTAAAACTGATGTTTTCATGAAAAGCAGCAGAGCTGTTGCTTTGTGCAGGAGTGTGACCATGATAGACTTGTCAGTAGCCAAGTTTGAGGGTTTGAGTAACACTGTAGTAACAGTTAAAAAAAAGATTTTTAATGGTGGTAGTTGAATCCTTGTGCAGCAGTGTTACGGGAACAGTTGATTCAAAACTGGTGAGTGGGGAAAACTTTAAGTCAGTTAAACTGTATCGGTTTTAATGGAGGCACATAAGCTTCAAAGAATGGATTCTAGAAACACAAGACATGTAGAAGATGGGAGTTTAAAGAAATTAAGTACTTCTTTTACTAAGGTGTTACATTGGTTGCAATGTAAATAATTCCAGTGGTCTTTGTTTTCTACCTGCAGTATACCAACAAAATATAAAAACCTGTGTCCCATCTTAGATTTCCATAGCTTTCCTTTTGAATTAGTTATCCATAGTAGGAAAATCTTACTTCCAAAATGTAGAAATGTCCATTTAAAAAATATGGACTTGATCCTTTACATTTTAAGTGTTATGTGTTTTATTCTCTTTGTGTTGCATGTGTGTGATAATATAAAGGCATCTTTATCTGACATTCTTCTAAATGTTCTTGCTTCTGAAGATTAACTATCTGGATTTAAAAAAAAAACAACTTGTAAAAACTCTTCCTCAAAATGACTAGAGATTCTGTGTAGGTTAGTGCTAGAAGTTCTGAAAATAATAATTTCTGATGAGTTAAAAGTTAGGTTTCCAGTGTCACCACTCTGTGCTCCGTGATGCTGAATGTACTTATGTGTAGATTTCATGTTTGACATACTTTGGGGCACCAAGATCTGTACTCTGGAATCAGTATCTCAGTTCTCCGAGCCTTCCCTTACATGTTTGCTCTCCACAGGTCAGAATGCCATTCTTCATAGGGCTCCACTGTCATCAGGACTGCATACAGGAATACAGAACAAATTAAGGATTGCAAGAATAAATTATTATTTAATATGGAAATATGTATGAACCTAAGCAATGCACAAGATGGAGAGATCTTTATAAAAATAGTCAATGTACATAGTCCTGTCCTGACTCCTACAGAGTGTCTTTCTGTGTCATTGTCAGTCTCTTTTATAGGCCAGGTCCTCCTTGATTAGGTCTGGTTATTTTGATGGTCTGCTCCCTAGTACTATTTAGTTATGCACGAAAGCTATTGAGCATAAAATAGGTCTTGAATTTGAATTGGAATAGTTATCACAGACAGACTTTGTATGTAGAGATGCATCAAAGTACAGGTACTTCTTTTTGTTCAGCCTTACTGAATTAAGGTAGGCGCTTTCGTGCCACACCCTCTTCCCTGTGTCTGCCACAGACACAGGAGTGGTGATGCAATATTGCTTGGCAATTACAGTATGCAGTGAAGAATATAGTTTTTGCAAAATCAGACTGAGGAAAGAAACACAGCCCCCAAATTGTCACACTGGTAGGATTTGCTGTTAACATTTACAAAGAGTTGTTTGTTTGTTTGTTTGTTTTTTTACTAATAAAGTGTAATTGGGTACAGAGCTCATCTATGATATTTTGTAGAGCAGAATTAAATGCTTCCTGCTTTAGGTACTTCTGAATGGTAGTACATGGTAGCATGAAAAATAATTTGCTTTCTTTTCTGGTGCTGTTACTATAATTCACTTTGTAGCTGATCCTCCTGTATGCCTGCCTTACTTTTTACTGCAACATGCTATGTCTGGAACTTTGTAAGAGGTAACTGTCTACCTGTGTTTATAGAAATTACTGGGCTGAATTATTGTTGGAAGATGATCCTGATGCAGCTCAGTTCAGTGTGCTCTGTGCACAGTGAAAGGAAATCAGATATTACTAAGAAATAAAAACTGTATTCTCTGTTATTTATTGTTTACGTGGAGTTGTCTGTATTTCATATGAAGTTTTAGTTTACTTTGTGGTTTCTGACATCTTTATTTTGAAACCTGTACTTCTGCTTTAGCTCAGCTAGCTTTACTGTGCTCGAACTATGGCAGGCTGCAGAAAGGCACGTTCAGTTTGGTATCTGAGAAGGCTAGTGTGGGACAGCTGCTGTTTTTGAGTTCATACCATAGTTTATCATGCTATAGGTTCCATGTGTGGGCGTGCTGGAGGTTCAGATGTCCTATGTCAAGGAAGGCTCTGGCTACTGACTGACTGCTGATATTGGCACTGAGGATACAGAGCTAAAGAATGTAGAAAAGAGAAGGCTTTTGTCACAGAGCACCGCTTTAGGTCCGGCACGAGTGTGCAGTATACAGCTTTGAGCAGTGTTTCTGTATCACCATCTTCATGCCTCTGTAGTAGGTGGGATTCAGCAGTGTCAAGGGGATAAATTATTTTTTTGTTTTTAAAAGGGAAGAATATGGTACAGTCCAATTTGGAAGTGGTCCATGATCTTTCCAATGCAAGCGTTTGGTGTTGATTTGTATTTAAAGAATGGTTCTTTTTCCCCTGTATTTTTGTTTAACTATATATAATGGAAAAGGTGGTTTCACTAGCTGGTTTGCGGCTTAACTTGATTATAACAGATCAACAAATATACAGCAATTTTTGCTATTGTTACTTACACCAGTTTGTTTAATGTATTGCTGCGTTTTCTATTTCTAGTGGTGGCATTTGATAAATTGTTTTTAGTATAGCTTGAATTTTCAGGCATTTTCTTTATATTTCCTCTAACTTTTGCTTTCTCTCCTGATTCCTCTCCTCCCAAGCTGAAAAGATGGGAGAGATAAGCATCCTATTTTGCTTTATAATTTATTGATCTGAATTTACAAAGGAACCTGTTTTCTTATTTAATGCTACATGTAAATAGAAGACATGTGAAAGCTGAGATGTCCTCTGATTATGTAGAAAAGAGTGAGTGGTCCAAACTCAGGTTTTTGCTGTTGATCCCACATTTCTAGTTTTCATTCTAGAATGAAATTTGGTGTTTTATCAGTTAGTCATTTTTTCTCTGAACTTCGTTCCTCAGCTTGGCTTTCTTTGCAAAAATGGAGTATCATAGCAGTACAGTTTCTGATATTCCATGCTAACTTGGATCTTGATTCTCTAGAATATGGGAAATTCTGGTGGGCTAGAGTACCGGTCATTCAGTTTTTTAAATTGGGGAAGTTCTTTGTTGCATTTAAAAATGAATGCTATAGTCATTGTAGTAGTTGCTGATACGATTTTTATGTGGTGGTGGTTCCTCCTTAATTTTACATTACAAAGTGTTGGAAAGAAAATCTTTGATAGCTGTTGATATTTAATATTCTGGCATAGATAAGCAGCTGAAATAGTGATAGTGATGAAGCAGAAGTCAAACAGTGCTAGCCAAGGCTCAAGTTTTTGTGTTGGATTAGAAAGAGGTCACTATAATTCGATGGGTGTAATAACACTGTTTGTGTTTACATGGTGCTGTTTGTATCTGCATCTGCTGCATAGCATGTGTTGAATTTGGAGAAGATCTGGATTGCCCACTAGCAGTGACTCAATTGGTGAGCATATTGTGTACAAGAGAACATATATGATAGCATCAGAAACATGGAGCGTTAAGGTCTGGTGGTTTGCTGTAGAGGTAGCCACGAAGAGCATGACTGATTCCATGATTATCTAAATCCATTGGGATTTCCTTTCCTGATGATTGGAAAGAAGGGTTGGTAGGGAGTGTCTTGAGGTGCAAGGGAAAAAAAACCTACCTGCAATTTCAGGCAGGCTGGGTCACTACAAGGTAGTGGAAATTGTTATAATTTTGTATGAAAAGGAGATGAACTGGACAGATGACATTTTGGAAAAGGAAGTCATCATGAGACTTGTCTCAGTTTTGTAAAGTTTTTTTTCTTGTTTTATAATATTGTGTTACATTGGATTGCTCTGGCTTTGGTTATTATGTAGGAAAAGAGAAGCCCTGAGGTGTCTGAAATGACAAACAGCATATAGTTAAGGGCATTAAAGAAAACAAGTGTCTGGAAGGATTGAAAAAATTCATAATTCATGAATCAAAAACAGAGTGTGTAGAGACTAAATTGTGTTATGTAGTTGATTAATAATTTATGTCATGAAGTTTCCTAAAAGTTTTGAAATAGGCCAGTAGGTGGAGAGGCTGTGTATATGCAGGCATGTATATTTGTCTGTCCAGTGTGGTCAGATTTGCGGTAGCCGGTGTGCAGGGGGTACTGACCATGCCAGGTCTTTGTGATCTGACACCTTCCAAGAGCTAAGAGAGATAAATTGATAGGCTTCAAAATGGAAAAGCCTTGGACCCTAAAATGTCTTTTTAAAATTTAAATAGAAATTAAAAATACTAATTTTAAAAAAATTCACAAGCTAGTCTCTGAGACGCTTGTGCATAATACTCTTAATGTTATATGTGTTTGATTGCTGGTCTGTTTTTGTTGGTGGTAAGGGCAATATGTAATGTTTTCACTAGAGCCTGCTAAAACCTTTCCCTCTTCTCTTTTGCTGTATGTTGATGATTATGAGTGCAAAAGGGGACAGAGGAAAGGTAGATTCCTTGGAAAATTATTTTCAGAAACAGTAAGTACATAAATGAAAAGCTTGCTTTTCTGTAGTAGTGCTATAGATGTTGTCCTCAGCAGTTTAAGACTTCTCATAACTGAGCATCTATGGTACAAAAATACAGTATCCTAAGAATTTTGAATATAAAATTAATCTATTGCTACTTCAGAAAATGCGAGAAAGTTCTCTACTTAAAAAACGCTGGTGCCCCTTTTTAGTCGGAACGAAGTGTGCTTTTTAATTACTTTCATTCGCAAGGTAATAATCACTTGGGACTTCTGTATCAGTAACACTTGCACTTGGGCATGATATTAGGTACTTTGTGTATACTTGGATATGTGTACACACGGCCACACCCCATTCTTGTTTCTAAGTATACGCACACTTCTTTTTTCTGTTGCATTCATGAAACCTTCCTTCAGCCACTGCAGAAGTATCGGTGACATTTTAATCTTCTCAATTTACTGTTTATAATATTTTACAAAGTATTGCTTATAATATTGTACAGAAGTTATCAATATTGCATTGTACAAGTATCTGATAATATTAGCTAATCTTTCTGTATCTTCTTTTAAGTTCTTATTTACACCTGTTTCAACAGGTCATTTAGCTTTTGGGTTTTGACATTCTTTGACTTACATCGCATCTTGAAAAAAGTAACCTGTTAGTGTTTTTCATAACTTTGAACATTGTCATGAAATGTTCTCATTTCCAGTGCTCTGTAACAGGGTGTTGTTTTTAAGCAAAGTCTCATTTTCAAATATGATTGTATACAGTTGAAAAAGTTGAAAGATCTTGTACTGCTGTTGATGGCTGTAATGCGTTAAGAATGCATTATGAATGGAAACCTCTGAATTCAACTAGTTCTGAAATGTTGAAAAAAGATTTTACTGCATCACACATAGATATTGGTGATAAGATGTTTTCTGTCCTTGCACCACTCTTCAGCGTTATATAATCACCTGCCCCTCCCCGCCCCCCCCCCCCCCTTCCCAGCCAGTAATATGATTATACAGAAGTTTTGTGGGTTTTTTCCCAGAACTAACATTCAGTTACCCTCTCAAAAGCAAATTACAGTGTTAAATCCAAGAAGTCTAGTCTTATTTGATACGAGTGAAGATTTTGGAGAAGTGGAGGGTGTTAACTTGAATTTGTCAAAGGTGTCCCATATTTCAGTGAAATGCAGGAGATGTGATTTCTAGAATGGTGTCTGAAGCTAACACCTTTGAAAGATGAGAAGCTGAAAGGGTATCAGTCTATTTCTATATACTGTTGTTAATTCTGTGGCCTGTGAGGTACGTCACCTTTTTGAACTCTTGAAACTGCTTTCCTTATGTCTGCACCTCGGCTGAGCCTTTTAAACAGTGAATTGATTGTGTCTGCCCATTCTCACTGTGACTTTTTTACCCGTCTGGGGTTTCAAAGGCTTGCTTTCTTCAGGCACTGTACCTTATGTCACAGTGCAGCAAAGAGCATACAGCGTTAGCTAACCTGTCCGAGGGCTCGCGGTCTTGTTTTGGGGGACAGCCGCTTTGGCGCGGGAGAGAAAGCCTAGGGCATGTTGCAGACACCTCAGAACATGCCCTTCGTTTCTCAAAAGCCACTTCAGTGCTGGTTTTCTTCAGCTTTGCTGTTTTGCTTGGAAACTTTCTTGAGTTTTCACTGGTGGGGCTGTTTGTGTATTGCACATTTGGGGGTTAAGCTGAAGCCTGCCTTGTATTGAGTGGGTAGTTTTTGTTGACAGTAACTGGGCGTTACTTGTACGTGTTGTAGTGCTGGTACAAGCTTCCGCAGCCTGCCTGCAACAGGACTTGAATTTGAAGCAGTAGGAAAGCATTTTGAAAGATAATTTTCATTACTCGGGTGCGGTAGCCTTACTTTTTATGTGACCAGAACAGTTCAGTGCAGTGTGTTGTTCTGTTGTCTCCACTGAAACTTGTACTTCCGTGATCTTACCATCATTGCGTCGGTATTCCATAATGCCAAAGCTTTTCCGAGCCCAGTGTGTGCATCATGCAAGCATGTTGGCTTGGTTTCCAACTCCTTTGTCCTTAAACCGTTGTAATTTTTTAATAGTTCATGAGGATATTTGACTATGCCATATTGTTCCAAATTTGTTGGTCTTGTCTTTTCCTTGAGGTTATGCTTTTGCTTAATTGAATAATCTTTATACAAATGGGAGGAAGATTCCCGTTGGATGGGTACTTGATAGCTCCGCGGTGGGAAGTGCGGTAGCCGTGAAAGAGCAGGAACAGGAAGCGAATTGATGGCTGAGAAGAGTTTGGAGTGGAATCTATAGCTCTTAGAAGCGGTTGGTTCGGGAGGATGGTCGGGCGGGTCGATCTGGAAGCACCTCGGAAAGAACCGGTGTGACACGTGTGAGGCACGCGCGGCGGCTGCCCCGCACGGCGTC
>JAVJGI010000036.1:8073549-8097311 GCA_035590275.1 Ibycter americanus
GGCGATCGCGGCGGGGGCGGCCGGGACAGCGCCCAGCTGCCCCCAGCCCGGCTGTGCTGCGCCGAAACGCAGTGAGCTCCTTCGCGGCCGATGTCGGGGAGAGCGGCCGCCGGCTTGCCCTGTTCCTGGAAGGGAGTCCTGTGTGCGTGCTTGCCGGGGAGTAACACCGGGAAGGGGAAAGGTAGCGACTTTTAAACTGCGCTCTGCGCAGCGCTTTAAGCTGTTCTCGCAGGAGCTGGGAAATCGCGTCCCTCAGGACATCTCGGCGGCGAGTGTGTTTCACCCTGCCCCAGAACCGTGTTGAGAATAGTTTCATCAACAGGTCGGTGCATCCTGATGTCATCACGGACAGAGTTTTTCTTGATCTAAAACTAGGAAATCATTAAAATACAGTTTTGCCTTTTCACTCTGTTGGTTAAAATTTTTCAAACTTGCACAAGCTTTTGAATAATTTGTATTGTAGAAACTAATACTTTTGAAGCTGACACCTAGCATACCCTAGTTCATCACTGTTGCTTAGAGACTTATTCCCGGTGTGTGCAAACAAAGGTGACATAATAACAAATATTGCATATAGGGGCTTTTACCCATAGTAAAGTTTTTGTAACCAAAAATTATCTTTAAACTTTTTTGATAGGTCTGTAGTTGTTTTCACTTGATTTGTAACAAATGTTTTTGATAGTTTGGTGGGTTAAATGTATTACACTGTTAATGCTTTTACTTGTGATTGACTTGTAGTTTTTAAGATGGCTATAAAGAATTAACTCTGACTTTCCCGTCATGATGTATTATTATTCATCTTTGTGGTAACAAGAGTGATGAAAATGTAGGCTTTGGGCAGGTTTAGGCTTGGTAAATTACAGTTTATAGCTTTATCCAGTTTCTTTCTTGTGTGCTAATCTCAATGGTCTGGTTTGCAGATTCCTGCTCGTTTTCATTCCCTGCTCATTTGGACAGTCCTCTGTTGTGGAGGGTGTGCGTGAAGGCTGGTCACATACAGACACGGTGATAAAACAGGGCTGTACAGTTCTTCTCAGGAGTATGTCCGTAGCTTAGAAAGCTTAAGTGGGAAATAGGTCTGTGCATAAGGTCTTTTGCAAAGTTTGTAGGTTGCTTAATTTACCTGTTGAATGGGCTCTGAGAGGTGTAATTAAAGAAACCAGAGCTCACCCAGCTCGTCAGACTGCCTACGGAACTGGTCTAACGCAGTGGTTTTCACCAGTGTTATCTGTGGGTTACTGGGGATCCCTGGATCAGGACATATAGGTTCAGGTAAGATGAAGCACACGTAAAACTTTTCTGAAATGTGTGTGTTTACAATTTTTGAAGGGAAACACTTTTAGAATTTTACATATGAATATGCATGTGATTTCTATGCCCTTCCCAAGCGAACAGCGTGATCAGAATTTGTTCTCCTGTGTACAGTTATTCTCTGTGTATAATTTGTTCCAGAGTGTAGAACTGCAGTGTGCTATCATGAGCCTCCCACCTACGGGTGCTGGGGAAAAATAGCAGCAGCACTCGGTTGTCACAGAGGCCTTATCATTCGAATCCCCTTGCAACAAGCTGGCGTGGCATCACTTCCCCGGAACATCTATTTGATTTGTCACAGACATCTTAAGCTTTTCATCTAAGCTGCAATGCCTTACAGTAGGAAAATAAAGCCAAAAGATACAAACATTCCTGTCATATCTCTACAGTATCAGTTAAGGCCCAGCATTGAAAACCACTGTGGGTTTTTTCCTCCCCCCTGAAGATGGGAACTGGATATTTCTAGTCCAACAAGCCCAAGATAAACAGATTTTTGGGGGGGACGGGGGGGTGAGATGATGCTGTTACTGGGCATGTGAGACTCATCAGTGACTGAATGCCGAATCTTAGATGCTCATGTTTTTCTAGCTCTGGACTGGGGAGAGGCGCTTCTGTAGAAGAATTAGAAATTGCCTGTGATTACTTTTTGAATGTCAGTGGACAAGTTATATTACATGTTGGGATCCCTTAGTTCCTTTGCTTTGTGCCCTGAACAGTGCGTGTCTTGCAAAAGCATGCATAGTATGCCGCTTTGAGGTGTCTAGTCCAAGTATGAGTAAGTTTATGGGTGAAATTACTTTAAATATGGGAAGCTTGCCTATTGCCTAATATCTCCATGTCAAATAGCAAGGAAATCAAAGATGAGGTTTATTTTGAGAGCTTTCTACATAACGTGACAGAACCAGAGCTCGCATACTTGCGGAGAGGCACTTAAGAGTGATGAAGAATTTGACTGTGTAACAGAAGCCAATTTTAGATAGCATTTTACTTAGCTTTCCTTAACCTATGAAGGTAAGGTTTATTTTCTCCAAATGGAGTGTTTATTTTTTCTGGTAGTACTAGTAATTCCTTTTGCACAAGAAGGAGGAGAGTTGGGGGGTACAGGAAAAAGTGTAGCATCCATAACATGTTAAAAATATGGTACTTTTACTGCATCTGTCGAATGCTTGAGCAAGCGGTTTGGTCAGACAGCTGTTAACTTATGTCTGGGGACATTGAAAAGAACAGAACTTCAGCATAAACTCCACTGAATGTAAAACTTCAGCAGCAGTGCGTTTTCAAGTTACTGAAAGTGTTTGAGTACTTACATGTTAAAATTCTCAGATTTAATCTTTTGAATGTCTTGTCTTATTTGGGAAATTCAATGAAACAGTTGCTTTGTTTTTCTTTAATGGTATCTTCACAAATGGTTTCGTTCAGGAAGCTGAAGCAGTGGATGAGCTTTACAAGCTGTGGGCCTTATAGTAACAGACTAAGGAAAATGAAGAGTCACTATCCCATCCTGAGCAAAAAGCGGTGTAGTAATCTTCGCTGTGTTTTTCCTTGCTCTTGTTTTTCAATTTTAAAAAAACCCACAGCAGTAAACGTGATTACTGAGAAGGTCATGTCTGGATGATCATTTTTTCGTTAAAAATGGCTAGTCTCTCATCTCACTAAATACACAGCAACTTATAATTCAGCCTTACAATTGTTCCATAGCGCTTCTAGTTGTTACACACAAGTGATCTGGGTGGAGCATTTAGTAAATGTAATATTAAAAAAAAACAACCAAGAACAACAAACTTCTTTGAGGATTTCAGTTACGTTTGTAGCATCTCTCTACTCGTCTCCCTTGCAGCGTCCAATAGGTGCATTCCACTTCAGAGTGATTAGCAGAACTTCTTCACTTCTTAAGCTTGCATGTCATACAAGTGTCTGTTGTATGCGGTACAATCGATATTCTACACATAATGTAGCCACAGTTTGCATTACGTGGTTCGCTTTCATTTGTATCTTGTTTTCTTTTGAGGCTTCTTTGTAAATCAAGAAATACTGTACGTAGAGGAAAATAAAATGTGTTTAGATACTCATTCTTTTTTCTCTCTTCTGTTACAGAAATGAGCCGTCAGACTGCTACAGCACTACCTACAGGTACTTCAAAGTGTACGCCATCACAGCGGGTGCCTGCCCTGACGGGCACTACAGCTTCCAATAATGACTTGGCTAGTCTCTTTGAGTGTCCTGTGTGTTTTGACTATGTGCTGCCACCAATTCTTCAGTGTCAGAGTGGGCATCTTGTTTGTAGCAACTGTCGCCCCAAACTTACGTGCTGTCCAACTTGCCGAGGCCCGCTGGGCTCCATTCGTAACCTGGCTATGGAGAAAGTTGCCAATTCTGTACTATTCCCATGTAAATATGCCTCTTCCGGATGCGAGATAACTTTGCCACACACAGAGAAGGCAGACCATGAGGAGCTGTGTGAGTTTAGGCCTTACTCCTGTCCATGTCCCGGTGCTTCATGTAAATGGCAAGGTTCTCTGGATGCTGTAATGCCACATCTGATGCATCAACATAAGTCCATTACAACACTTCAGGGAGAAGATATAGTGTTCCTTGCTACAGACATTAATCTTCCTGGTGCTGTTGACTGGGTTATGATGCAGTCTTGTTTTGGCTTTCATTTCATGCTAGTATTGGAGAAACAGGAGAAATATGATGGTCACCAGCAGTTCTTTGCAATTGTACAGCTGATAGGAACACGCAAGCAAGCAGAAAACTTTGCTTATCGACTTGAGTTAAATGGTCACAGGCGGCGATTGACTTGGGAAGCAACTCCTCGATCTATTCATGAGGGAATTGCAACAGCCATTATGAATAGTGACTGTCTAGTCTTTGACACCAGCATTGCACAGCTCTTTGCAGAAAATGGCAATTTAGGCATCAATGTAACTATATCCATGTGTTGAAATGGCAATCAAACCTCTTCAGGCCAGTGTTTAAAACCGTTGCATTTAATTTAGCAAAAACTAGGGTAACCATCTTTGACTGTCAGACAAATTATTTGGTAGATGGAGGGTAGACATATATGAAGGTAAATAAAAGGAAAGGCTGTTAAATTACAGGAAGCAGTTGCATGTAGTAACACTAATATATTTAAAATAAGTCAACAGTAAACCACTGAAAATATATATACACCCAAAATGGGCATCTTTTGTATTAAGAATTGATTCTACAGGAAATGTTGTAAAATAATTCTAAAAACTTGTTTGTAGATTGATTGTACTGTTGAAAAGGATACTGTTTCGTGTTTTTGTTTGTGTTTTTTTCCTCTCCCTTTGACTGACAAGCCATGTTGAGCAGTCTGGTCTCTGGCCACTGCTTCCCCTCCTTCCCCCCACCCCCCCCTTTGTAAGTCACTACATAGTATTGCTGCTGTTTGTGTATATTTTTTGTGTATTTGCTAATTTTTATTAACTTCTAGTTTTTCATTAAATAAATATGACTTTCTTTTCTGTAATTCAGGTTTTTCTCTTTTTTGTATCTTTTTAAAATTAATTACAGGTGTCATCTTTTGATATGCATAATTGCTATGGTACAAGTTATATTTCTGTATGTTTGGTAAATTTTGTCTCTTTCCAGTAGTCAATTCATTGGTGATACTGTTCTTAATTGAGCTATTTTGTGAATGTACTGAACTCGAAAGGAGTACTTATGTTCAAAGATGTATCAGGAAAGAAAGCTCCTTTAAAAACAGGTCTAGATGTTGTTGTACTTTGAGTTATCTTCTACCAAAAAAGAACAATTATTAAGAATTTTCTGAATTAAAAAAATTTTCACGTTTCAAATTTAGACATGCTTAGAAACTTGATTGCATCCTTGTATTTGTTGGTTTTGCAGTACAAAGAAGGTATTGTCTTACACAGTATTTGTAATTATAAAACCAGACCATTTGTTTTGTTTTTTTTTTTTTAAAAAAGGCAGCCAGAATGAGATGTTTTCAGTCTTTTTATATTTGTCATTAAAAGAATACCTGGCAAATCAAAAAAAAACCCCACACAACTTTAGCTCAAAGTTTGACACATTGATATTCTTGCTCAGTTTCTTGTCTTCCCGTCTTTTGGTTGTTACTGTCTTGAACTGATTTTTGTATATCATTTTAGTGACATGATCCACATTACAATGCAAATAATCTCTTGCAGGTGTGATTCACCAGCCCTAAAGGCTTTTGGTGGATATTGGGCTTTGTGCAGACTGCCTATATGTGAAAATTTTCACCATGAATGTATATGGTATTTGTGTTGCAAAACACAGATGCAGAGACAGAAAAGAGTAAGGCGAAAAGCTGTTTAACCTCAAGCTGTTTGAAAGAAATCTTTGTCAAACCTGGCAGTAGTGGGCATCTGTTTGGGGAGGTAGGCTGGCTATTAACTACTTTTGTAACACATTAAAATAGTTTATTTACTGTGCACTGTCTTAGCTTTCTTATCTGAAGTTGATCTCTAAAGACAACTCTTGTTATTATTTTGATGCATGATGAGGTAAGTAGTTCTACAGGTAAGGAACATAAAATCCATCAGGTTGGATTAGTAAAATACTACGGAAATAGTTGGCTTCACGTAGTGAAAGTTTCACTTCTTAACATTTGGTATTTAGGCTGTTTGAACTGTGCACAGATCTCATTTAAAAGATGTACTGGTACCTTGTGATAGTAGATAAATGCTTCAAAAATCCTGCAATCTAGCAGTTTATTCCTTATGAATATAAACTAATTGTTTGCAGTCTTCTAAATTCAGTAATTATTCCACCTAATTAAGCTTGTCTGCATTTACCTCTGGTTTATCTTCTGGTCTTTGACAGAAACTTGGCTAAATACTTCAGATATTTTTAGAGGAATACACTGACTCACAATCTCACTTGCTCACGCGTGCTTGGCTGGCTTGGCCTGCCGTTTGCCTGCCGAGGTTAGCTGATTTTCAGCTCTCCAGTTTGGTTAAGAGAATCTAGCTAAGAGCCTGTGAGAACCCTCCGCGGTCTGATACTCGGGATGAGAGAGGAGCAGGGCTGCGTAAGCACACAAATTGTGTAGGACCGTTTGCTGCTGCCTGTACTTGGAATGGTGCAACTTGTGTAGTGTCCCCAAAAGAACTGTGAATCTTAAAACCTTGTTGCACTGATCCACAGTGATTTTATTCAGGCTAGAATGGGCTGAAGATCAAGACTACTTTTGAAGGGGACTTCAAAACTTGCATTTGTAATGAGCTTTAGAAGCTAAATGGTATGGTCAGACAGTTCTTTTCATGTTTTACAGATGGCAAATACTATAGCATAACTAATGTATGCTGACTTACTGTAATGTAAACTAGTGTTACTCCATTTCGTGTTTAAAAAAACCCAACTGTATAAAACATTTGATGTCCATCATCAGATGGAATGATTAAACAAATTATACTTAGGTCCAGATCCTCAAAAGTATTAGAAGCCTTATTCAGTGGATCTCCTTGAAAGAGTTTGAGGATCTGGTAAGTCAACTATGCTCTGTTATATATGAGAAAAGAAAACATACTAGAGATCTGTACAGTTTACTACCGTATCTAAAATAAATGGTGTATTAAAGCCTGGCATTGTCTTAACATAGCTATTTATTTTAGAAAGTACTAATTTACTTTGCTGTATTGGGAAAGAGTATTCAAATTTGTCTTTAATAGATGAAATGCAGTAGATCTTGCATTTGTCTACTAGCACTACCTCTGTTGTTTTTCATTGCCCTTTAAAAAAAAGCCTTAAGAGGAAAATGTTTGACAAATGTGGATGTTAATATTTGGGTTCTGTTTTGACATGTCTTGCTAGTTCTTGTTTGCAGTAGTGCTTTGAAATTAAAGCAGGTGACCTGTTCTGTATTGCTGCCTATCCTGTTGTATTATCCAGTATCTTTTCAAAGCTTCTGCGATTAAAGCATGAATTGCACTAGTGGGATAGTTATTACCTTTAGCAATTTGCAGTGGGGACAGAGGAAAGGAGCTGCTGCTGCTTGCCTTTTCCCTTCAATAAGCTTTAGCTCTCTTACAGAATATTCTGAGGGGCACATGTTTAATACCGGGTCCATTTAACTGTCAGTTGTAAAGCGGAACAATCCCTAACGTATTGAAATTACTGTAAAAGTTCTTTACAGTTGTGACTTGCTGCTGCACAGATTGTTATCCTTCTTGACAGCATTCAGTGAAAGCAAAGGCACTAAAGTGCGTCTGTAGCAGCTGATCTACTGGGTAATGCTTAAATTTTATTTAAACAATTTCAACAAAGTAATATAACCAAGTCAGCTCTGCAAGCAGGCGGGAACGTGAAAAGCTGTCAGTAAATGCCTATCCATGGCTGCAGAACGGCATCGCAGCCCTCACCTTTCAGATAGAGTCCTTGTGGACAGGACTTAGGAATTGGAGTGGTGTGGCAGGCAGAGTCATTGCTTAACTTTTCTTGGGATTAACTTTTCTTGGGATTGACTCCCTGTTCTTCTCTAGTGAAACTGCTATGGAAATGTCTTTCAAAAAAAGTGCAGGTTTTTTCCACATGTATAAACAGACTGCACTGTAATTCCATGCACCTCTGTTTTCTCACTAGTGCAGGATTGTTTGAGATTGCATTGAGTTCGGTAAAGGGTTTTTTTACCCCCCTACTGTTTTTTGATTAAAGGCAAAGCAGCACATTAGTTGTCATACCTTTCTGGTGTTTTACTGATTGTCTAGTTTCTGTGCGCTTTTTACGTTCAAGTATTTTGTAAGGCAGAAGTATTCTGAGACTCTCTGTTTGCTGCCTCTTACCCTTGGAACCTGGCCAGCGAATGACTAAGAGTAGAATTCTTAAAATAGCAAAACAAAAGGGTTGGGTTTTTTATCATTTTATTAGATGAAGTCTTCCGTGGAAATTGTAAAATCTGTTGTAAATCAGGTGCAGAAATACCCACTGAATCTATTAGTCAGTGCTATTACGTTCCAGGTAAATCAGCTCGCTATCTATAGAAATGAAAGCAAACCAAACTACTACTTTTGATTTGTAGGCTGCTTCTGTAATAGGCTTTTGTCACTGATACAATTTGCATTTCATAAGCACACTTGAGTTTGTTTCAGAACCAATGAAGATGACAGAACATCTTGGGTTTTCTCTTGCGGTTGACCCTCATACCAAACAATGAAAAACTCAAAGATCTTACATTAGATAAAAGTTTAAACTTTTATCTTCCCTTGAATGTCAGTGAAGATAAGAGGCAAAGCTGTCACCTGAGCTAGGATACCCACAGACTTTCTTAAACCTGAAGTTATTCCCAGTATGCACTACAGTGATCCAGTATTTTTTTGGCATTGTTTCAATGGATTTAACTTTTGTAGGCTCAACTCCGAACGTAGATATCCCAGAATCACGTTGGTTTGTGTCAGGTAAGAATGAAGGACATGTACTTTGTCCCTCCAAAATGTCACCAGGCTTCTTCATAAAGTCACCAGGTATGCTCCACCTGCCTCTGGTGCTATAAGTACAACTGTGCGTGCATGCACTTGTGTGTTACCTCCCTTTCTACACAGGAACTAGTACGTTTCAGTTCTTCTGGACTTGCTTCCTGTATTTAGGTTTGAAAAATGATGTCTGCATTGACCTTGCTACAAACTAGAACTGAGCGCTGAAAGGACTTACTGACTTAATTTAGACCATATTGCTTCTGTTCAGATCCCTTAAGCATATTTTTTAGATTTCAGAAATCTTATTTTTCCTGTGCTGCTCCTGAGCATACTGAATGTTGTTTTCTAAATAAGTAATCTCTTGCAGTAACTCGGTTTGCTTTTGGTAGCAGCCCCGTCCATGAGGCTCTCTTGCTTGCAGTGCGTGTTCCCTGGATGCAGCTCGCGGGACTGCACAGCGTTGCCTGCTTGTGGGTGCGTCCTCTTTAAGGATGTGGTCAGCTGCTGGCATTTCTATACATCTATGCCAGATAAGCTACGGAATTCTTTCTCAACAGCTTCAGCTTTCTCATGCTTGAATCTCCCAGGAAATGAGTATTTCTTTCAAGATTCTTTGCTGATGATAGTAAAAAGCAGCAAATGCCCGTAAAATGTGGTTTGGGGTTGTTAACTGCTGAAGTAGTATTTTTATTTTGATTGCATTTACACCTGCATTTAAAAATCAAGTTTAGCTCATACTTCTACTAGATACATGTATAGCTGATTGTTACTGATCTCTCTTACATTTGATACAGAAGAAATCTCGGGCTGTCTGCTTAAAGTTTACTATTCAAACGCTCAACTCTGGGCTTAACTGCAAATCCTCCATCAAAAGCTGCATTAAGGACTTCATCTAGACAGCTTGCCGTAACAAAAGTCAAATCTTGCCGTACGTTCACTGCAATTTCTTCAAGATCTTTTTCATTTCTTCGAGGAATGATAACTCTCTTCAGTCCAGCTCGGTGTGCTGCCAGGACTTTGTCTTTAATTCCCCCAACCTAATAAGGAGAAGAAATATACATCAAAAAAATGCAAAAGACACTAATCCAATACAGTAATTATTGTAACAAATCACATCAGGAGTTAAATTTAATGAAAGGTTCTCCCTCCCCCAGTCATTTAGGAAAGCAATTAAAAATGCAGCCATAGTTTTAGTTCATTATATGCTTAATGAGGGAAATATGTTAATAAGTTACAGTACCCTTTCTGTAACACTTAATTTTTAATTTTTTTCCTCTTGTGATTAATCTAGCAATGCAGATACAAGAGTATCAATAGTGGGAAAGTCATTACTTGTCAGGATTTTTATTTTTTTTTCCCTGTAGGAAAGATGGCCTTAACGCAATTGTTCCATATGGTTCGCTGAAAGCCTGTACCTGCGTTAGAACAGAAAATTTTCAAGACAAAGGCAGTAATCTGTTCTGGGGGAAAATGGTCTTGCAAACCTGTGCTCCAACACCGCAAAGATGGCTTTGTGCTAGAAAAACAGGCATCACTGCAATAAGCCACCTGTGTGAGTTTGTAATGAGATTAAAAGAGGGGTTTTAAATTACTTTTCCTTTCAGTCATCAGCTGTAGCTTCCTCCCCCTTGAACTCTTCTAATCCTATGTGAAGACCACCTTACAGAAGGAACTTGTAATTTTACAAGGCTTTAGCGGAAAGGGAAGCCTTGTATTATAGCACAAAGGGCAAGATTTAGGCTGCTATAACACAAGGTAGTAGCGAACTGTAAGTCCTTGTGCTGGCCCCTCGAGTCTGGACAATGCTACGTGCTTACCATGTCGCTTGCTTTCAGGCGGCAGGTGCAGTTAATGGCATGCTCGCACAAATGAAGTTACTGTTATTGGTAAGATTCTAGGTGACATTCAGAAAGAAGGTAAACCTGGTTTAGTAGATAGATAGCTCAGTTCTGCACCCACCTTAAACAACAGGCAGAATTTGGTCACTGGTGCAGTACAGGTGGTTTACCGGGAAAGCTAAGCAAGCTTGCACCAGGTCAGAGTTAACACTGTTTATTTTTCACTAGAACCGCGAACAACAGGCAATCTTGTCAGTCTAACTGCCAGCAGAACGCTGTTTATTTCAGAGATGCTTCTAGTCTGCTGCCTTGTCATGTTCTCTCTGGTTTACTCTCTACTGCGTGAAAGTATTACTTCCCAAATTCATCCTTCCTTTGTCCATCATCTGATATGAGATGGTAACTCCCATATCTGCTTAATCACTTACACCAGGCTCCGTTTGATCCTTAAAACTAAAACTTATTTCTTTGAAAACTTTCCTTTGCCCTCATGGCTTTGAAAAAACTTCATGGGAACACAGTTCAGCTGAACTATATACAAGGAAACAAAATCTAAGAGGAATCTAAAAATACATGTAGAGAGGTAGTTTCAAGAGTCACCTATATACAATTGTAAAAGCTTTAAGAAACAACTCTTCAAAGAAACTGGAAATAGTTCTGTAGTAATAGTTTGAGGAAGCATGTTTAGAAATTGCAATACCTATCTTGGAACCATCTTGAATTTTAAGATGTCTGGGTTTCCCTTCTAACTAGCCATTTTAACGTGCTTTCCCTGAAAATAGCATCAGGGCTAGTTTTAACGTGAAATGCAAAGCTGAGGGAGGGGTGGTACAGTACTACAGCAGGCTGGCTTCCCTCAGCCTCTTACCACTGCACCGGAAGAGACTGGATTGCTGCTAAGGAATGATCCAGCAAGACTTTAGATGGCTATGAACAGATTTTATATCCAGAACAGGGAGAATTAATACAACTTGGCTCTTTTCTCAAATGATACTTACTGGAAGAACAAGGCCTCTTAGTGTAATTTCTCCTGTCATGGCTACATCTGAGCACACCAGCCGCCCACTGAAGAGTGAAGCAAGACAGGTTACTATGGTAACACCAGCAGATGGTCCATCTTTTGTGACAGCTCCAGCTGGGAAGTGCAGATGGATGTCAGTGTTGTCAAGGAGATCAAAACTTCCAGAAGCTTAAGGAAAAAAAGAAGGGTTTGAATGTGAAAAATCTAAACCCATTTTGTTCCTGGTCTTTATTGTAAAAGCCCACCAGAGAACTAAAAGTCTTAGCACTATTTCTTAACAGTAGGCTGAAAAAACACGCTATTGCAGAAGCCCTAGAAAAACAAACAAAAAGAAAACCCAAGCGGCTTTCCTTCGTCCAGGTTCCTAGACAAAACCGTAACAAGTTAACCGATAAGCTTGGCATTTGCATGCACTGGGAAATTCAGAGTAGGGATTAATGTAGAAACCAAGGAATCCCTACACAGAATTGTAAGGGTTTTTTTATGTCCCAAACCATAAATGTTAATTTCCAGAGAACATACCGCAAAATCAGCACTCCACAGAAATGCAGCATTAACCAATATTATCAAGTAAATCTCTCGTTTACACCTTTTCACCTTACCTGACCCTGCAGGACGTAACAGTACAAACTAGAGGTAAACCTGTACACAGTTCATGCCTGCAGCATTTCGTACATTAGTCCAGTTTAGGTTCACCTGTCTGAACTGCCACAAGTAACGACAGATACTGGACAGTTATTTGACTCTCAGCTGACAGTGAAACCAGAAAGCATGTTTCCAGAACTCTTGGGAGGTTCAGACAAAACCCAAGAGTTAAAAGTCTCTTGGCTAAAGTCCTATTGCGCTGCAGTTCAACAGCTACCGTACAGGCCCAGTGAGTTCTCAAAATACTAAAACTTACACTATGAAAACCTACTTTTAACAGAAACAGCGTCTTAATTTTAGAGGAAAACTACAGCCTTGTGTATCTCAAGCGTGAATGTGGGAATGAGTAAGAGGTGGTGTCTGCCACAACTAAGGAGCAGCACCTGGGCACAGGCTGTCCACAGCCTTCCAGGTTGTTGCAGGGAGGGACCAGCCAGGGTGGCAGAATCAGCAGAGACAGCTCATGCCCTGCCTCGACTGACCCGTGTGCCAGGCCGCTAACGCCTCTGCCTGGCAGCAATCGGGGAAGGAGCTACAAACCAGGAACTCTAGAGCTGATTTCCTGCTCCGTGTAGCACTGATTGCTGGAAAACCCTTACTCTGTTAAGGCAACACTTAATACATTTCCACAATGAGTATGAGTAACTTCCCCTGTTACTCAGTGATGTTACAATCTGCTGAATTATTGAACATATCAAGTTTTAGGACATTTAATTTCCATGCAATATTAATGCTTCCTTTATATGCATCCTTGCAACAAGAGCCCAATATACACCTGCAGTCTCCATAATGCAATACAGCTCTACCCTGCCATTTCCCCCAGCCTACCGTTGGTCAGCTGGTATCTCTTTGCATTGCTGCGCAACCAGCTAATTGCAAGATGTGCTGACTCCTTCATAACATCTCCGAGTTGGCCAGTCAGAGTCAGCTGACCTTCCCCATCCATGCGACTGGCTTCCACAAACATGATCTCTCCCCCTAAGGGAGTCCAAGCCAAGCCTATGGCTACTCCTGGCTGACTTAGGCGTTCAGACACCTGAAGGAAAACAACACAAGGAAACAGTTCAGAAAACAATTGTAACAAAACTATTGCAAAAACAATTTCATAGTTGCCTTCAAAGCAACTGTACCCACTTAAACACAAAAGTTAAGCCCAAATGTCTGATCTCTCCTTTTTTTTTTTTAATGCAGCAGTAATTCTGCATTACATGTAAACATTAATTACAGAATCGGAGCTGTATGTGGCTGCTTAGCTTAAGGCAACAGCAAACATCTGGGTATATCATTCTTGAAACCTTCCCCACCCCCAACAGTTCAATGAGAATCTTTCTCTTCAAAGGACTTTAGTCAATCCTGACTGAATGCTTATATGACTTAACCCATCTGGCTAGAGGTACATTTGCCCCGACTCTGTTACTTATATGAAAAAGCCAGTTTTGCTCCCAAATGTTACCTAAAAGCCCTTTTAAAGGTGGTTGCATTGCCCAAATTACCCTCAGACAACGCGCTGATTTTATTCACTGCAAACATTTATAAATAGTTTTGAATCATGAAAACACGGGTCTGCTAGCAGGCTCGATGTGAAAGAGAATGGGAAATCTGACTGACCCCCATTAGTAATTACAAGTAGTTAAGCAAGCTCTACCCACACAAGACTATGATCTGCTTATCTAAAACTCTGCCTATGCCCAGCTACTGATGAGAGTAATGGAGGTCTCCAAATCCCAGTCTCCTGTGTTAAGAGAAGGAAAGAGGCAGGATGTTTTCCATGAAAGTTCCAGGTTTTGATTTTTTCTTTTCCCTTTGTCTGAGAGATTCTTTTAGAATATACAGAAAGTCCTTTTGTTTTCCTGAGCTTCAAGGAGATGAAGAAACCCCAATGAAAGATCACACAGCTATTCAGCATGTTCTGAAATACTGAGTTATGTATTTATTACAAGGCAGAAAAGAAACTGGATAAATTTTTACTGTGCCAGGTGGTGGCTAGAGCAAAAGACAAATACTCCTTTGTAAAATAAAGCGATAGGCCCATTTTAAAATAATTTTGTCTCTTACTGAAATGCAGAATTGAAAGTTCATTTGATTAATTCCTGAAAGGGATTAATCCTTCATTAAACTCTCTGAAGAATTTAAAGAAATGTTTCATTTCTTGGGTAGAAAACAAGTCAAAAGGAGCCTCACAACAGAACCATAGTAAAAGAATTCCAATTCTGAAATCTGCATTTTAGTTGCATTAAAATTTGCCAAACTGTTTTTGTCCCTTCTAAGCATAATTAACATTCCATTGTAACTACCTGCACATCCAGAGCAACAGACCGGTTGTTTTCTTCTAGCATCAACTCATTCTGCCCTGCACAACTTACCAGAATCTTACGCTTTCATTTTGCTTCCTTCCGAGAGTTAGCAGAGAAGGAAACTAACCAGGCTTGATATGCACACTGAAAAGGCAAAAGCTCCGTGTATGCAAAGCTGACTTGCTTTTAACCATCAGCCCAGCTGCAAGGTCAGAGAAACCTGTACAGAAGCCAGTACAGCCACGTGCCTTTGGTCCAGAGGCAGAAATACTTGTACAGCCCTGTTGTAAGCCGGCTGTATTAGAAATACTTTGATTTCTGAGCTCCAAAGACAGCAAGTTACTAAGTATTCTAGCCCCTTACTAAAACTTTGTAAGCCCACTGGAAATGCTGCTGCAAGTCCCCGAGTAGTACACAGACCTGAAGTTTTCCAAGTCAAACAGCAGCAGTGGATTACCTAAGCAGAACAGTATCGGCTTCCTTCATGCACTAAGAGTGAAGAACTATTCACTCTACAGCTGCTATGCTCCTGGATCTGGCTGACAACCAGGTAAGTTAGTGACCATACTTACCTCACACTAAAGCAAAGGAAGCCACACAGCCCCTCTCCTTGGTTCTCTTGTGGCTCTCAGTTATCTACGTATTTTGAACGACATCATGCCATGTGCTTTTATTAGCATAATTGAGCTATGAGTGGATGTTTCTTTTTCCAGCATTTACAAAAGTTGTACATAATAGAGTATTTCACTTCTACGGTATCAAAATACCTCATCTTATCAAACACCTTCATTTTTGTTAACGTAAGTTTCTATATCCATCCCCTGTATTTTATTAGTTACAGTGACTTACTCTGATTAGCTTAGCAATTTCCTAGTAACTTGGGTTAACAAAATCAGTTCTTCCTGGTTACGCTGAAATACCACAACATTGAAGCGTTCTCCTTTACACTTGACACAATCATGTGTTTTGGCAACCTGTCGTGGTTTCAAACGTTTCAGCGATAATGAACAAAAGTAACTGTCCACACCCCCTCCCATCCCAAAGCAGCCATCACCAGGTTTGTTGGTTCGGGGCTTTTTGTTTTCTTTTCCTTTTTTTTGGACTGGATGTTAGCACTGGCTCTAACTATATCAATTCAAAACAGTTTATAGACTAATTCCACTGTTTGAGAGCTCAGGGACCGGAAAAAAGCAAACATGACTAAAGATCAAAAACCAAATGGTTCTAAAGACTCATTGTTTATCTCCGTACAAACACCTTCCTCTATCCTCAGACTAGGTAGGGCCCTTCTACTTTCACAAGTAAGTTGAGATCTGGTAAGAGAAACCAGGTGTGTAGGAAGTGCTAATCACCTTTCAATCATCATTCTTCGCACTAACTGGTAGACTAAGAGGCCAGCAACTTCTGCTGTACTGCTAGAGACTGTACTATCTCCGCTGCAGCCTCCCCACCTGAATGCCAACTGATCTGTGTTGACAGGCACACGTATACCAAATCCCCTGGCAGCTTTGATAACTGTCTTCAGAAAACACCCCTGAAAAATCCCTAAAAACACACGCAAAACCCCACACAACCACACAATACTTAGAGGAAAGCAGGTTATGTTACATTAAACGTACCTATGAATTGTTACAGTGAGCTCCACAAGACTCAATCACTCCTGGCACCTCTGAATAATTTCTTCTCACAAAAAGTCAGAGGAATTTAAATGGGAAAAAAATCCTCAGTTATACTTTTTACACAACTTCAAATAAAAATGACTATTAGGATCAGCTGACGACTGGTCATGTTTGTCGGATGATGGAAAAATAGGTCACTGACCTACATGAACAGTCTTTTCTTTTGAAAATTTCTCTAGGTGAGACCAACCCAGCTATGATTTAGCTGTTATCTGAGTAGATGAACATATTGTCAGAAATATTTTAGCTGCCCGGACACTGCAAACTGAAGTCTTAACGTTTACTGCAAGTCATCTATTTTAAAATACTCAAGCTTATTAAGATAAAGTAAAAGAGACATCATCCACAAGTCTGCAGTTTTGGAGTTACTTTGTAAGTGAGAGTAACTGACAAAAAGCTATTAAGTCACTGATTCATAATGGGAAGATGAGAGCCAGTCCTAAGTTACTTGCTGGCCTCTAGCAGCTTTGTTATCCTTCCACAGGTTCTCCCCACTTGACTGTACAAACCTTTTTTCTCGTCTACTCTCCCGATTCATTCCCTAGCAAACCACTGCAGGCAAACTATGTACCGGCAGCTTCCTTTAAGGGAGGAGGATTTCCCAGAAATATTACCACAAGACTGATACTTCTTAGATAAAAATGCCTATCTAAACCTGTGCTTTGTACAGGTTTTGCTTCTAAAAGATAACCTAATTTGTTCCTTAGAATTGTGCGTCCCATGGAATAGAGCTATTCTTTATAGCATCTGCACTTTCATTTCCTAGAACAGGCAATTTCACTGATCTGCAGCTTCTGTCACTTCAACTTCACTCACATGATGAGGACACAGACTAATTCTGACACGCCTTCCTGTGGTGCCAATAATGTTTTCTTACCTGAGCAGAATTAAGGGTTGAAAGAAAGAAAAAAAAAAACCCAAACAAACCCAAACTAAAATCCAAGTCATAAAAGAAATACTTCATTATAAACACTCTGGATATGTTATAAACCCTTTCCCCCAAAAGCATGCTGTGCTGAAAAATTTCATTAAATCTTTTACACTTTAAACTAATGTCAAGATTATTCTTCCAAAGCTTTACTACGTGATTTATTCCAATATCTGTCCTATAGGGTGACACGTAAGATTATTTATTTGCAATAAATGAATTAATTCTGCAAGTACGGGCTGAATATTCTGCCATGCCTTTCTGCTGGGAGACCCCTGCAGAAAATATACGGGCAATGCACTGAAAAGGTGAAAGATGAATCACTTATTTTAAGGCAATCCCTGAAGGACAACAGATCAATTAAGTCATGTCATGTTTTCAGTTCTATTTGCTCAGTCTCATCCAAGTACTGACATGGTGGCTGCCTCCACTGTATCTTTATTTCAGCTAATTATAAACGGCCAAATGCAGGTCAAAGGTGAAGCTTTAAAGGCCAGATACAGAAAGGAAGAGACACACACTGAAGACTACAAAACCAGGAAAAACACCAGCAGCCATTCTGAAATGCCTGGCATCGAGGCAGAAGTCACACTCTTCATTTGAAAGAATCTTGGGTGCACTTGAGAAAATTCAAAGGAATAATAGGTTAGTTGGGAAAATTCATTAAAACAGGAGTTATGCGACTATCTGAGCAATTTACATGGAAAAAATCATAAAGTGTGTACTGAAAAATATTTACTCGTTAATAAATACAGCAAGTAGTACATGAAAATAAATCCTGAGCTGCTCCGGGAACTGATGCTGTGTGGGTTCATCGCTAATTCTATTTATGCACTACTTAATTTGCCCGCTAAATATGGAAACATTTAAAAAACCTTTGAGACACAGGTCAAAAGCTTCAGTCAGTCTTATTTCAGCTTATACAGGCCAGCAGACCCAGGAAATGCTTATATGCATATTCATGGCAACTGTTCATGCAAAACCACCCCCAACCCAGCACTCACGTATTTGTATATTTGGAACTGAGAACCACACTTTAAAAATTTTACTTGCACTACTTACTCCTGTCAAAAAAGGACAAAATAGCAGAAATTATTTGTCAACACAGCCACACTACCAAACCTAAATGAATAATCAACTCCAGAAAAAGTTCAGAACTAGGCAGAACATCTAAGGATTGTCACATATTAGCATATTTCTTGGTCTACAACCTAACTTCTAAAAAGTATGACCAAAGTTCATATTTACTTGAATTAATTCTACTCGTGACTGGGAACTAGCAGTACATTGCAAGTGACCAGAACTTTTGTACAAATTAAAAAAAATTCAATTTATTTTTTAGCACCTTTATGAAACTAATAAACACTGTAGAAATCAGAGTACTGGCTTGATTATTAAGTTCAATTTACTACAACGGCTTTATGTGCATCTGCAATTCAAGCACTAAAAAGCCAAATGATCCTGCAGCAGTCTAGCTCTGAAGACCAGATGTCTGAAGTATATAACATACTTCATAATGAAAATTCAGATAGAATGGTATTTCTCTGAAAAAAACCCACGTGCTGTTTTTCAGTAATTGTTTCTAAAAGTCACATAGTGAGAAAAAGATAGGACAGACTAGGAAAAATTTCCATAGGAGTATTACAAATGATCTGATGGCTACAGTCATTCCAAATCAAGTTAAAGTACATCCACACTACCTTCTTAATTAAAATGGCCTTGAACTGTCTTGTGTGATTTTATTACTGGGTATAGCGGCTTCTGAGGGATGAAAAGGAAGAAGGCAAGTTGCTTACAATAATTTGCCTAAAGAGCAATCTCTTCTAATTTCTGAAAGTAAAAAGAAGTAAGTCAGAACACAAATGACCAATGTGAAAAAACCTCAGCCAAGTGAGCCACCAGATACTGGTCTGTTGATCGCTTGATCTTCCTTGCTTCCCATTCCCCCCAGCTTCCACTGCGACCATCATAATCCTCTAACACTGATCAACAGTGCTGTCACCTTTCAGTTTGTTTCCTCATTTCTGTCTCTTGATTAAGAATCTCCTCCATGATAAAATCTTCATATCTGAAACCCTCAGTTCAGGTCTAAAAACTGACTCATTTCTTAACAAGCGCTCATTTTCTCCTGCTTCCCCTGCATATCTTGTCCCCTTTTTGTCCTCAAAATCCCACTGGAGTCTGGTTCTCTCATCTAGGAGAGAATTATTGTCACAAGAAAGTTCTTAAAAGTTTGAATTCTGCCTCATCTGGAAGTTGTCCCTTCATTTCTATTTTCTCCATAACTTACTGGTTTACTGATCTTTTCTCCAGGATACAGACAGAAAAATTGAGCATTCCATCAACAACTGGCTTCCTGTCATAGTGTTATATATACTACTTATGCTCAATCAGTTCACTTGAAGTAATGCAGAGAATAACTGCAATGTAAATGGTGAAAAGAGAATCCAAACCTAACAAACTACTTTAATTGATGGCATTTTCATAGGATGTAGCAAAATACAAGTGGGGGCAAGACAGAATTCTGGAATATGCCTACTGAGGAACAGAGCTGGTACTAGGAAGCTGGAGGTGCCTGACTGATCATAAAACATTTTTAATGGCTATGAGTCACGTTAATCTAAAGAATGTCTGAGAACTTCTGGTGCAAACTGAAGTGGTTTTAATACCCAAAAATGCTGACTGGCTTTAAGGAGGCGTGCGGGACAGTCCTTAACGCAGCTCCTCAGAGACAGCATTCCTGGGTTCTACTTTTGGCTTCCTTCCCAAGACCACCAAACATCCCCCAAACAAAAGCAAAGTTGTTATAAACTGAAAAAACACCACTACATTCTTAAGCACTGCTGCAGGCATCTCTGCTAACAGAAAGTTACGCCATTATGTTATTTATGTACACTGAATTAAAACAAAACAAAACACTTTTTTAGGTAAAAAAACCACTTGGTGGAACACAAAGAAACAGTTCCGTTACTAAAACATTTTTTAAAAAGTTAATATTGTATAAACTCAATCAATAGCAATAAAATAGACAGCGAGTCAAACCAGACAGAAACAGGAGTCAAGCAGAAACAAATGAGGATGTTACCTCCGTTTCATACATGGGTGGCCCCAGGATATCTTTTAAAGCATGGAAATCAATTAAAATCGGCATTTCAGGTGGCAGAGCCAGGTCAGCTGTGTCACTGATGGATTCTGGTTTTGCGTCTTCTGTGACATGCTCTTTGCAATCTAAGAGAAGAAAATCTAATTTAGGATTTGTAGCAGTGTTTCTTCACACTGGAACTAAAAAAACTGTGACAAGAGAAAAATTAAAAACTTAGAAATTCTGTTCATGAAAGTGTACTTAAACCATCTTTCATAAAACTCTTGCCAAATTAAAGATAAGATGGCATCAAATTTAATTATTAAGCTAAACACGTTCTAACTGTTCAGCAAAGACAATATTAAATCTAGAGCACTGACAGATGCAACTCTCTTGTTTAAATGCATTTGAAACTAGGTCAAATAACAAAACACGTTAAGTGCATTTAGGCCTTTGCACTTTTCATCAGATTTGTGCATAAAAATAGTATTTGTAGGAGATGATCACATTTAATGTAATGTAATATAGAATATGGGCCGAATGTGGAAATCCTACTGTTCTTTTTACGTACATTTACAACCGTGCTCTCTGTGGTCTCCTTCTGCAAGGATTTAAATGCTTAACTTTTGACACTAAATTAAGTTCTGTCAAATGTCCAGATTTATACATTGCTTTGCCACACGCCTGCATTACTTACCGCTAGCCTGCGTTACTTTCAGTAACATCTCATTCCACAGTACCCAACAAGGACAGTGTAACTTACTGCCCTGTAACTGCCTCTCTCCACACCCCGATCCTCACACACACGCTCAACGCCAGCTGACACCGGGCACAGAAGCTGCTGCGCAGGCAGAGCCCTGGTGTGCTGCCTCCTTCCAGGCTGTCAGATGGAACCACAGCACAGCCCACCCCTACTGCAGCCTGCGCAGCACATACTCGGACATTACTCTTCCTACTTTGAGTTTTGCCTCATGACTATTATGGCTTTACTCATAGAACGGTTTGGGTTGGAAGGGACCTTTGAAGATCATCTAGTCCAAACCCCCCACCGCAGGCAGGGACATCTTTCACTAGATCAGGTTGCTTAATTCACAAAATTGATGTCCCTTGTTTGTTCAACAGCCAGTTCAGAACACAGCATACACAGTCTTTGCTCAGGGGGAGAACCTCAAACAATTTCAATGTAACATATTTATCTGCGATTTCAGTGTAACATCTTCATCTATGGCTTTTGTCGAAATATTGTACTCACACCAGGCTCTGCTCTTTTCTTTGTTGGATGAGATATTTCTAAGGTGTCTTGACCAATAACAACTACCAGCAAAAAATTCCTCAAAGATCAAATTATTAGGCATTTTCAGAAATAGCTACAGATGTAACATACCCTTCAGGAAGAGCTACAAAACCCAGCTAGCCTGACACACTTGAATGCAATATACTTAAGTGTCATCAAGAAGGGACCACATAATTAAAGCAATAGTTAAGGATTCAAAAGCGTGCTCCTTCCTTCCTCCATTTATAGTATGATTGTATTTCTTACCTATACAATTGTTTCCTTTGCAGAGTTTCCTTAAAATTTCTGTTTTCTCTACAAATGTGTTTTCTATACAAAAGTGAACTGTAATGGGGATCATATAAATATCAAAGCCTCAAAATTGTTTTAAACCAGACTACACAGCCGGTTGTTTGCACGAATAAGCTCAAGAACTTAAACATCATTTGTATTAGGCCTACACTGCACATCTACTTAAGCAACTGTATACAGAAGGAAAATGTAAGCAGGGAATCATTTCCCCACAGAATTTGATCCAGATGCAAAAGGCTCATTACCATTTTGTCAAGTGCCCTAAGCAATATTTTAGTGAAACATATATCAGAGAAATGAAAAATACTTGAACAATCCAGATGTTTCTAAGGTTCTATGGCAGTTTTATGGCAGTGCCTCCCTGCCCTGAGGCTGCCATTAAGAAAATCATTGCACACATACATGTAGTGAAGATATTTCTTCTCACCCCAAAAACACAAACCTAAGATACATTAGTCCACATTACACAGGAATGTATCCTGAGCTTCAAGACTTCTGCACCGCTTTTTGGGAAATTACCCGCCGTTGCTTCCTTTCTTTGAATTCTTTTTTATTTTCAACGAAAAAACTGTCTTCCTTTTCATATTAATGCATACACAATAATTGAAGCTCCAGGAATTTAAACGGTTATAGAAAAAGCACAAATCACTGATCTAATCTATTTAATATAACAGAGGTGTTCTGTGCTGCAAAATTCTCAGAATGGATGTAGAGAGAATGTCTCCTTTCACAACACACAAACTATCCTTTTGTTAATGCTGATATACAAAAGCCTTTTTACAGTTAATTTTGTTGCACTGCAATTCTCACTAATGCCTTCATACAGTATCAAGGAAAACATTCTACATCATGATTACCATAATAACATCAACTCAGCTTTCATTCAGGACTCAAATCTAATAGTTATTATCCAACAACCACTAATCTTTCCATTGTGCAACTCATTGCTCCATGCATAAATCCCATTCCTTTACTGTAAACACTGCCTTAGTCAGATGGCCCTCCTGTCGTTCCAGCACGTCTCTATATTTTTGTTGAACTACTGTTTCTGTACATAATAAATTCAAATACATAAATACTAGCAAGTCTAGGAAATGTTACCCTGCATGCTATTCTTGCAACTCAGACTGCAATTTCAACACTATGGATCTTCAAAACCTGAGTAATTTGATATGACAATTTATATTTTAAAACAAAACTGAGTTTAAAAACAACTGCTTTTGTTCTGTACCAAGATTGTACTACCTAACACACACAATTCTCCATTTCTGCTTGCTCTTATTTCATCTAGTTCTAAATACACAGCTGAAGGAGACAGACTCTCGTAAACAAATCAGTAGGTAATTTTTGAGGCCACCTGCCCTATTAAAAGACCCAGAAACTCTTTCTTTGAGTTTATATAACCTAATGAGTAGCCCCCATTTTATAATCTGTAACAACAACAAACTCCAGGCTTTTTCCAAAAATATAAACCTGACATTATCTATTTTTCTATAAAAGCATACGGTGATGTTCCAAAATATAATTACAAACACTAATGTTTTCTTTGAAGGAAAAAACCATCTTCTTTCATCACCTTTATAGAAGTGCTGACCATGGAGAATCTATAAAGATGCAAGTAATTAAGATTTCCATTAATAATGACAAATACATGCTCCTTACCTATCCCAGATGAATAGCCATAAACCATAATACAAGTTAAATGACACATTCACGTTTCCAGAAACAGAACTTTTTGTTAGAAGAACAGCTGACTCATCTTACATTTTGAGTTCAGTTGCAGAAATAAGCTACAAAGTCAAAGAAGTACCCTTAACAGAGCTCCGCACTGCACTGGAGGAACCACCTGCAATTTACTATTACATTACTGCTTAAACAAAAGCAGCAAGTTACTGAGTTGTTTTGACATTTAAAAATTGGAAAAGAATAACAAAAAACCATGCAACTCCCCCCCC
>JAVJGI010000036.1:8097411-8124263 GCA_035590275.1 Ibycter americanus
CAAACACAAAACAACTACCCTCCACAAAAACAAAAATAAAATTAAAAAAACAACGAACCAACCAAAAAAACAAGATGATGTTTGTAAAATTTTCCAAGCAGAATCTGCAGCTACCCAGCAAAGATCACGACAACGTTCCTCAGGAATCTGCCTTAGCAAGTTCCCAAACAAAACAAAATCGTGCATGTAAATACTGGGTTTGTAAGAAAATGGACTCCTAAGAAAACATACTGTATATAATTCAGGATTTAATCTAAAAAGGAATTCCATGGCAAATAGACAAAGATTTAAGACTGCTATTTTCTTCTACAGATATTATGGAAATGAGTGAATAAAAGAGCCTAAAACTTTCTCAACATGTAGCAATTTCTCAGCTCCTCACAAAACAAATTTAAATTAAACACTAGTAATACATAAGTCTTAAGAGATTTCTAGCCATACTTACTGGCCAAGATAGAAGAATATAATAAAACCCACAAATTTTTACACAGCTTTTAACATAACATATTCTGTTTCGCTACATTGCTATGAAGAGGTACATGAAAGAGCATAAACGTGAAAGAGATTTCAGGTTTGCGGGCAATTAAAGGGAAAATAGCATGTTATTTTTTTCTCAGCTGATTTACTAGCAGATGCTTCAGTACACAACAGACCAACCTAGAATTCTACTAGCCCCTCCAAACTAAGAAACTCACTCCACAAAACTACATTTCGGTGGGAAAGGATGGGATTGCCCTTGTGGACAAGAGTCCACATTCAAAGCCAGGCGTAACATGAAACTACATCTTAAAAGCAACTTTCCATTGCCCAACTTAAATTTTATGCACTACGTACTTGGGAAGTGTTATTTTCAGAAGATTTTCTTTCGGAAAGGAACTCCTTCTTGGGACCTCAGTCCTACTAAACACTTGTTTGTATCCTTAAATTTAATGCTATGTGCATTTTTCCCCCAGGATCAGAAAATTTCTCTTTTCACAAAATAATTCCATTCCATCAGTTCTGATCTAGAATAACAATGTGTACTCAAAGAACTTCAATTGGAGGTTTTCATGCAGGAATATTTAGATAAATTAACATGATAAAAAATAAGTTTGTATATAAACCCAACTCTTCATAACATTTATGCTGCTTTGGCCTAAAAGAGCAAAGACATTCCAAACAATTTTTACAAAGAACCACGTGTTAGTGTCTGCAGAGCTGATAAGTATACTAACACTGGCACAGCTGAGCTCAAACTTGAGTGCCTACTGCCATACCACCGTGGGATTTATGCTGATCAGATTCATCAGCTCATTTCCCAGTGCTATGGGAGATCCCATGCTGCTGGAAGCGCTGAGTTTTGGCTATAACATAGAACTGGTCACTTTTTGCAAGAGTAGTGATGTTAGCCCAGCTGTATTAAGGCCCTTATGCATACTAAAAATAAGCAAAACCTCCACAGTCATGCATAACAATGTTTTGTGAATAAAATGCATTACGCCCAGGTTGAGGGAGGGAGAGCAAGTCTACACGTTTCAGTTCACGTTGACCACTTCAGTCAAACTTGCATTTAAACTCAAACCCAAGTGTTATTTCCATCCACAAGGAGTAGAACAAACTGTACTGTATTACTGGGTTATGGGACTATTTAAGTATTTCCAAAGCCTTGGTTTCAACATAGATAGAATCCTCATTTAATCACTTTTAGTTATTAAATACTACCTGTCCTAAACCTCCTTTCAAGTCTGAATTAGACAAATAATTTTTCACTCTGGGTTTCAACTGCTGTATCATGATATGATGCCTTAGTGCACAGTTGCTGCATTGTATTCTCAAGGCAGTTGCACTAAAATAGGAAAGAGAGTTTCACATATTTTTGTGACTCCTAGAATTTCTTCTAGTGTCAAAGACTAGATTAATGTCTCATAAATCTTAGCTATTGTTTCAGTAAAATATCAGATAGTGTTACTGTACAGGGGATGACTCCCTGGAGAGGTCTGAAAAATTACTCCATTTGTTTTTGCTGAAGTTCACTCTACAAATTCAATGACTGACACAAACTAACACTCCTCCACTTGCCAACTTCATCATAAAGCTCAGGAGTCAAAGGAGCGAGCAAGGCAATACAAAGCTGCCACTGTATTTCAGTCATGCATTTTTGGAAAGTGCTAAACACGGCTTGACAGCATATCTCCTAGCATCAGTTCTGCTATGGCAGGTATCCTCCATTTTTAGAACCTACTGTCAAACAGTGTAAAAAGTCTGATGCTTACAAAGCCTTGAAAACAGATCCTTCACTGAGTTAAAAATCTGATTTACTCAACATAATGATGGAAATTTTGTGGTTCTACCACCTAATGGCTTTCAACTTTTATTACAAACCCACAAGCCAGAAGGCACTCAGCTGAGTAAACACAATAGGCACCATGTTACTATTCTGATATGCTACAAATCATACAAATTGTGCTTTAGCATGTCAGAATCTACAAAGCAAGCCTGTAACTTGCTCTCTCATATTCACAAGTCATGACATATGAATGTACTAAATGTAGTCTCAATCCCACACCAGTAACTATCAAATGTGTAAAGCAAAAATGAATTATAGGTCTTTTTATACAGATGAAGAAAAAAAATATCAAGAAATAATTCTAAATGAAACTATTAAGAGACAACTTGATTAACTATTCTTCCAGAATCATTCATTATATGAAATAAAAATTAATCATCACTATGCACAACTACACAAATGTCCACTAATCAACAGGAAAAAAAATATTTCCAAAGATATAAATATAGGCTACATCCCATTATTTGCATCAACTTCCAAATGTCTGGGGATATTTCCAAGTTTTGTTTTAAATACTTGGATGTTTCCAACAGACTGAATGAAAACTAAACAAAATATTTTTTGGAAGGGTGCTGCTCTCATACATTCCCAACAAGTGACAATACTCTGCTAAAAATACAGCAGGGTATAGGCACGTTATTAGTACAAAATACAACACACTTTGCAGACTGCACAATTCTACACACGTCTTCATACTACCAAAGTTTAACTATAGAACCACCTGTCCCTTGGACTCCCTTTTATTAATACAGCTTTTTCTTATGCACAGCTTCAATTCCAGAAGTACAAAGGCAACTCTTCATAGCTCATTTCTTCTGGACTTACTCCAAACTGTGTGTCAACCTAAAATGCTAGCATTTTGCCCTCTTTTAAAGCACTTAGCTTGCTGTTTTCACTTAGCTTTGGTAAATTGCAAGTCCAGCACTAATTTTAACAGTGTATAATTTTAACAGTGTAAATACCTAAGTTGCAAGTCCAGTGCTAATTTTAACACTGTAAACACCTCCCTCACTGGATTGAGATGTCTAATACAGTTCCTTTTTGTTCTTTCCTTTAATAGCAAAATGTTTTCTTCTTATAGTATCAGAAGTTGTGCTCTGAACCTACTTTTTGTTTATTTTATCAGAAGGCTTGAAGAGCAGAATGACTTTTTATTCAGCAATCACATTAGACCTGTTAAGCACATTTTAGATACACTACCCTTCAGTGCAGAGAAATATTTTAAAAATATGACTTGTCAAAACTACTATCAAAAAAGTGACAGTAGCAAAGGCTCCTCATACTGCTTGCTGCTAGTAAGCCTGGCCACCACAGCCCAAAGGCTCAGCGTTCTGGTTCAAGAGCAAGTTAAGGTATCACAGGTATCACAGAAGTGTCAACAAACCCAGTGTTTGACTTCAGAAAAAAATATCCAGCACAGAGGAGAGAAGATAGACAAGATGCACATGATATAAATGGAAAGCATTAACAAATACATCTTAAAAGCTCTTCCTTTTAATGTAGATGGGACAACTTGAACTGCACAATTTAAATGCATGCACAGGCACTGCTACTGTGACAGTTCACTTTCTTTAAACCAAACTTTCAGAAAATCCACTTAAGCAAACACTGATTTGTAGACCAAATTCAATCTGCTGATATTACAGCTTCCATAGGCATTATGATCTTAGAAAACTCCACAAGGTAAAAGAAGATTTCATTTTCAGAAGGGAAGTACTGAGTTAGGGAAAAAAAGCAAGGTAAAGTTGAAAGACCATCAATAAACAGATTTCCAGAGACAAATTACAAAAGTTTGTACTATGGGTAACACTCTTTTTCATATACTCTTCTAATTAATACCACTGTTTGTACAAATACTGGTTCTATTTCTTCCGCCGGGATTTACTCTCTGAAAGGAGGAGGGGCACCGTTCAGGCTCGTACACTGCCTTATTTTAAAGGAACAGGTAATAAGTCTCCTTACTTGTCCTCTAAACCAGTCCAGAACTATTCTAGTTCTGTACAGATGTTAAAACTTAAAGGTTTCTCCCACACTGGCTAAGTTGTGCAGTCTTTCACAACATCAAACCAACAGGGGTCTGTTTAGCATTTTAAGTCTGTGAGTATTCTGGAGCAAAAGTCAGCAGCCATTCTGCAGTTTTTGCTTTCTGGTGTCCTCTGGCACACAGTTGTTCTCCGACAGACTGGCAGCATTTCTTGTCAGAAAGTGTCACCTGGACTCACTGCAGTCTTTAAAAAACAAACAAAACACCCGACACCCTGTTTGCTAGATTTTATTGAGACTAAGGTCTATCCACATTTTAGAAGTTCAACTTCAGGTTCAGATTCTGTCCTTCCCCATTTCTCATCTGCCTTGAACTGAGGGCTCCTGCAGACATCTAGTGCTGCAATGAGCACTCTGAAGCCTCCGACAGAAAACTGCTGTGTACAGCAAGATCCTCCATCAGCAACTGGCTGGAATAAAAGCACAGTTGCCTATGCTTTGCATAGTATGTTCCACCAAACAGCATGGATGTTCATTTTTATTAAAGAGAACATTAATTTGGGGATGAAAAAGGGAGCAGTCACCAGCTGCAAGTTGCACGTGAACTGGATTACGGGCTTGACTTCTTACTTCCCCCCTTCTATTTCAAGATTAGAAAGAGGTCTACCTTTCCTGGTGAAGAAGTTACCTGAGCACTTTTGCTGTTTGAGAATTTTATGTTTAGTTTTCATTCTGTCTGTTGGATAACTGGGAATGCTAAGTCATTATTGTCTGTATACATGGGAAACAAGAACAGACTTACTGAAGTTGACAAGTTACCAAAGCTCCAAGAGGCTTAGAATAAGTGCAGTCTTAAAAGGCACATAAAAAGAACCCCTAAACCTTTCTAATTTCAAAGCTCTTAAAGGAGACATTTATTTTAGAGTACAACAAAATTACTAGATTGAGTTCTGAGCTGGTAGAGCATGCATAGCACAGTTAAAGAACCTTTTAAAATACAATAACTAAAGCCACACTTAGTCTTTTATTAAAGAAAAAAAGCGAAAGATTTGCATAAAATGCCTAGGCAGACATAGAAACATACACAAATCATAACTGCATACCTAAGATATGAAACAGATCCATTGTACTTCTCAATTACCAACCTGGTAGGCTGAAATTACTTATGTTCCAAGCCATAATTCAGCACTACTTGAAGCATGCGTAATAAGGATGTCACTCTATTTGCAAAGCTTTTAAAAACAGCCCTTAAAGATGCATAAAAAAGGAGAAAAAGTTGATAAATCAGCTTCCTAGTCACTATGTTAGGAGTTTCCTTTTTGATAAAACATGCAAAAGATACACACCTTCTCCTTCACCCACTTCAGTACGATCTGGCTTTGTTTCTTTGTGCTGTCCTTCTGCCACTTTCACTGCCACTGCTCTGCAAATAGCTCCCAGCTTCCGATCCAGAGAGCGGACTCCTGCCTCCCTAGTGTATCTAGCATAGAGACAATTGTTTTACTGGTGAACATTCTTTGTAAGAGAGGTTTCTTTTGAATAAACACACTTTCTGTTTAAAAATACATCCAAATAAAATGAGATTTGAAAGGCAGCGAGAGCCTGGGCTACTTGAATAAACCCGAAAAAAAATGTCATGTGCTTTTATCGAAATAAGTGTGGTTTGCTGATAAAATTGTAAAGACAGACAAACAATCGAATGGAAAGAAGACATGATTAACACCTGGTGTCAAACCTTAGTGAAGTGATAAAAACAATGCTCCAACAGCACTGAGCTCTTCACAGACGCATAAAAATTATAAGGAAGAACTAATTTAAAACTCAAAATAGAGTTCACTGAAAGTTGAGGAACTGCTGTAAAAGAGTATTTTCTTTTAGTCTATGAATTAAAACAACACCAGACAACAATACTCACTAAACGCCAAAATGCTGTTCCTGGTCATAAAATACTTCAATTCATTGAACACTGATACACTTATGCCATTGAAAATGAGCTAGTTTCAAGTCCAAAAGATGTTCTGATCAGTATCTTTGCTCTCACATCCAACAAAAAAGTAGTTCTAATCAATACAAGCTATTTAAAACCCCCCCACACATTTAAATTTTTTTTAACCCAATTCCAGTTTTTAGACAAATGTGGTCTATCAAGTCATAAGAAACCAAATGCTAATTTCCATTTTTTGTATGAAAATGACAGAAACAAAACTTCATTTTTTACAGTAAAGGTTGTCTGCTGCCACCATAGCTTTGCACACCAAACACTGCAGCAATACTAGCTTGAAGTGTTTCTGTTTATTCACAGTGCCTTGCCAATTGTGTCAGCAGAACTGATTGTGAGCCACACTCAGAGCCAGAGCAAGGAATTCTCTAGAGAAGGAAGGATGATTTAATTTAGACAGCAGAGCCAGACAGAGCTCAGGAAAGAGCAATTCCACAAATTAGCAATTGTTGAAATTCTGAAGCTATTAAGGCCAACAGATCTTAAGAAATGTTTTAGGTTATCACTTTATAAATGATTTACTAGTTACCAGAAAAGGTAGTTATTTAAACTTAAAGCAGTGAATAACAGTTTTACCTGGTAATTATGTCCAAAGTGGTTACTTGTGGAATCTGTATTTGCTGTGGAGTCAGGCCATGTTGTTCAAGCTGTTTAGGAATCAAGTGTCTATGTGCAATTTCAATTTTTTCTTCTTGTGTGTATCCTTCAAAAGAAAAAGCGTATGTTTACTGATCTTTTTCCTTATACACTACAATATAATCAAATTTCTTACCATTTATAATCCTACCTGATTGAATTTAACAAAAAAAGCCCAGCTATAATTTAAAAGGCTGTTGGTATGATACTTTGTGGTTATTCATAACTTCATGTGATCAAGAGGAATAGAATTTTAGCGTTTCAAAGATTCCTTTCTTTATTGGTCTCTTACAAAGATGCATCCGCTAACAGCCAGTTAGAATACAAACACATCAATTAGTGAAAATATTGTTACACAATGTATCTCCATATACCTGGAACTGAATTTTCCTAAGCGCAATGCTAAATTTCATTCTCATGACAGAGGCCATAATGGAGGCATCTTGACTATGTTTTAACGATTCTGGCTGTTCAGTCTAGTTTCCTGGCAGGCTTACCTTAAAGAACTGCTTTCATTTCAGGAAAAACACCCCAACATTGTTTAAGGCCTTGCAATAGCTGCTTTAATGAAAACAATGCAGTGTTACCTGGAACTTGAATAATTTCCATTCTGTCCAGCAGAGCAGGTGGGATGGTAGCTGTCGTGTTGGCTGTAGCTATAAAAAGGACTTGGGACAGATCAAAGGCTACATTTAGGTAGTGATCAGTGAAACTGTGATTTTGTTCTGGATCCAAGACCTTAACATGAGAGAACACAAAATTGATGCAGTTGCTCAGTTAGAAGTAAATAAAATATGCACATTTTTATTACATTTATTTGGATCTGTCAAATCTGACTTTACATTCATAAAATGTGTTATGAATATTACTAAAGCCTGACCTTGAATATCCTGCCTTGCTCTAATTACTCTGTAACTATATTCCATACCACATGCAAAAAAACCCAAATAATAAAAAAAAAAAAATCATTTCCCCATTAGTTCTTTTTACCCTTTTCTAAAGATGGCTGCAGCATTTCTCCAGTCATCAAGTACCTCCTGTAAGCTAACTCCATGACCTTTTGCAGATGGCAAAGAGTGGCCTTTCAAGGACTCTCAGCACCCTTGGAAAAGCCGCCCATGTGGTCCCACGGACTTGTGTAATTCTCTCAAGTAACCCCTAACTCCAACCCTCATCTGCTGCTGGTAGCTCTTCCTACTCTAAGCACACCAACCTGAGAGATCTCACTGTGAAGACCAAGGAGAAGAGCACAGATTATCTCAGCCTTATCTGCTGCCACTAAATCACCTGCCCCACTCATTCAGCTTTGCCCAGCCTTTTACTACTAACCTAATAGTAGCTCTTCTTACTGCCCATGCAAGTCTTGACTCTAGGTGAGCCCTGGCTTTCCCAACACAATCTTTGCATTTTTCTTCTTTCCCCCAATTTTGCGATTAAAAAAATGGAGACAAAATTAAACAAGCACTGAAGGTCAACAACACACAGTCTGACCAAACTCAAAAATTTCCTCCACAAAGTACAACTATGGCTTAAATAACAGCATTGTCTCCCTCTTGCTCTTAGTACTACTAATGTGTGCTAACGTAACACGTGCATATATTATAGCTATTACTTGAATAAACTGTTTTTCTGCATTAGGTCATAAATAATCTATGTAAGTGGATCACAAGTGTACTAAGGTGCTGTCTTGTATTTTTTTTAACAGTACTGAAAATTGGAAGTTCATTGTACATAGCAATCTACACTTTGCTTCTATATCACCACCCGTGAACCACCTTCATTCCACCCCACCTTGAAGTACGGCCACACTTTTCCTTCCCAAATGATGAATTATCAATGCTACACCGACATGAATAATTCTCACGTTACAAATAATGGGACCTATGCATTTCCTGAGAAATAGCGCACTGCTGTCAAAATAATTCATCTGCCTATACCCAAATGAATGCACCCCTTGTCTTAGCAACTTGAACTATAGCCAAGAACAGTGCTGATAATTCTAAAAAACAGAATTTGAGCACTTCTTAGTTGGTTATGAAAGAAACAATTCTGAATTTTCATTACTCTTAAATTCTGTTCAGTCTTTGAAAAGTTAAAAAATCTTTAGAACAGAAATGTTTTATGATCACAACAAACTAGTAAAATACTTTTTTCACAGAATGCCAGAAACACTGCTGAACTTTTTAAAAAACAGAATAATTTCTGATTTATTTTGAAGTACTCCACAAATTTGAGACTAGTATTTGGAAATGTATTGCAACTGTAATAAAACACAAGTTATATATTCCCCTTAATAGTGAAATCTTAAAACATACTGAAGCATATGCCTAAATGCTAAAACTAAAGTTGGAACTCAGTGCATGCTATTGTTCATTGGCTATAAGCTATTCAAAGCTTCGCTGCTTACCCTCTCCAGCAAGCAGCTGCTATCATGTACTCCATTCTTTACTGATGAAGGCAAAGGCCTTGAAGTATCCTGACTAGCCAAGTACACTGATGCATAATTCAATCAGAGTTATAGATGTCTCTTACCTCAACTAATACTACAATCTAGCCCTAAAATGTAGGCGGACACAACAACAGGCAGTGTATCTGAGCACAGCATCTACAAACTGTCTTCAAAGAAACTACATCTATACCAAATATTAGTCTCCCATTCAAAGTCCACTCTTGCAAAATTGATTTAAACAGCAAATCCTAACCCAACTTACCCTTCTTTTTTGCTTTTTTTTAACACTGATAACACAGTATTTCCTGTCTACTAGCTGAAGTACTTGCAACTACTTCCAAAGATGTTGAAAACCAGTGTATTCTCACAGATCAAGTTGGTTTTTTTGTCACATTTAGCTACCTGCATGTTTATCTCTTTCTCCTTCTAGTCTGCAACTTACGAATCCTACTAACTGCTAAACTGATGACTGCAATATTATTCACAAACATATACAAAATATTGATGCCATACTCATGTGCAAACAATACTATCCAATAAAGGTAAAGGAAACTGTAATCAAAACCAACACAGATTATATCTAAAAATGTGAATTATCTGAGATACAAGGGCTAGAGTTTCTCTGGACTAATAATTCTTTGTCATGGTAACTATTTCTTAGAATAAGACATAAAACAGTATCGTGCCTATATGCATTTTCCAAAGCAAACAGAACTACTCTTCAGCTAGGTATCTGTGCTAAAGTTCAAGTTCAAAAGTTTTCAAAGATATTCAACTAATACAAAAATATTAAGTACAAAAAGAACATTCAGTGAACAAAACATCTTGGTTAATTTATGGCCAACAGCTCACATGCATACAAAGGCTTCTCTGTACCAGCTTTTTATTACCACAAAATCCAGAATAAGTTCCATGAACATTTAATTGCCTGTCTATGCTCCTGGTCTAATTTCCCTGCATACAAATACTCACTATCAGGCACTTGGATTGATTTCTGTTTTCTTCTGTTTCAAACAGAGGTCATCTAAATTTAGACTAAAATATTCCCTTGTTGATGAACAGTAACTGGAAATAGGAAGACATTCTGTTTTGCTTAAGCAACAACTCTGCAGAAGCACTAGAACTGAACACGTATCTGGCAATTATAAAACATCAAGCTTTGCTTCCAAGCTTACAGGGTACAGCAATTTTCTTTTTGAATATATTCCATGGTAGACAGTCAGTGAGAATTTAACACACCTACACATTAAGGAAAAAAGGATGTGTCTTTTATACTTAATGATGGCACTTACCAAACAAGCAGCAGCAGTCTGAAAAACAAACGTGCCATTTAGGTGACCACTTACTATTGTTTGTTCTCCGACATAATAGCCACCTTTGCTCATTCCAGATGGACTTTCCAACAATGTAAACCACAAAAAGCAGATGAAAATTAAGCTGTTATGTCCAGGCATGAGTTCTCCATTAGAAGAGGTAAAGCACCTGCTTCAGGATGTTTAGACAGCAGTAGAGGGATATACAGATCTCACATGGGAGCAGCCCAGGCATGGTTAATAGGGCAATTACTTCTCCAGATGCAACTAATGGTCAATTAGCAATGACTTACATAAAGACTGCAGCCCAAGCAGGCAGTTGGAAGCTAACCTGACCAGCCTCAGCTGGAAAAAGCCATGGCAGGAGCTGAGTGGAATATCACTGAGAATGTGGTTTTAAAATGAGGAAAACAGAAACATCCCAAAGCACCAACAAAGCATAAAAAATTCAAACCCAAATAACTAAAAAATAAATTAATTTCATTTGCCATCACACACTTGACATGATAGAAGAACAGAAATGCTAATTCTCTATTGCAAGACAAGCTATGACAAATAAATTAACAGCAAAAATTGAATAAATTAACAATATTAACATACAGTTCTGGAATCATGATTGGAACACTTCCAAAAAAAGTTATTATCTTTCCAAGAAATGCCAAACCATTACTTCATTACTGATTTTGACTGCCTGGCAAACAACAGTCAGCTAGCTAACAAAATTTGATTTTCAGGTATTTTTTTCATCCATGCATTGACTAGATTTAGGCCAGCTTAGTTGAATATCTAAAGGAGAAATGACAGAAGAAATATCAGCAAACTCAGAAACAGAGCTCATTACCATTAACAGCAAAGACTAAACAAAACCCCATAAGTGAAAAGTACAAAGGAAATGTGTTTGAATATTTGTGACACTCCCCTTCTTTTTCTCCTAGCACTTAGAGACTTTTCATGCACCCTAGAAATGTGTACTACACAGTTGAGAAACACACAGGTAAAGGACCATAACTATAATTTTTAAAACCTAGAAAGGTGAAGCCATGGCATCTTCCAGCACATTTAAATTATTAGTAGTTCATGTTAACATGCAAAGATCAAAACAGAGCTTTCAAACCATAGCCTGTTCATACACTGATTTTCAAAGAACTAGTTGGCCTTGTCAAAACAGTAATTTTACACTATCTAGCAGGAAGAAAATAATGACATTTGTAGAATGTCAATTAACATTTCATTTGCAGAAAGTCATACAGCATACAGATGAGCTCATGACACATTAAGTAGCATTTTTCATATTCAGATCACTGTATTAAGCACTGTCAGTCAAAAAGAGCCACTAGAATGACTCTAAGTAAATATCACCAGAACCACTTTCAACCTACCTGCAACTACCCAGCTACAGAAGTTACCACACCTGAAGTCTGACAACTGAGATGCTTCTAGGATTATACCCTAAATCATTTCAGCGAAAGTGAGCCAGGCTAGCTCAAAAAATTTGGACAAATATTTTTTATTAACCCAACTACTTTTGACTGAAACAGGTAAGGAACAATCACAGAAGCAGTTCAGCTGAAACAGTGATAGGATGGTAGCCCCTACAGCCAGAGAGAACATAGGAGAGGTATAGACAGTGTAAAAATACCGCAGTGTAAGGAAATTCTAAGTGTGCGTAATACCAAAACCATCAAGCGCACTAGTGCTACATCTGCTCCAGGCAGCCTCAAGTGTTTCAGCCTAACCCAGCCTTGCTGTGCCATTACCTTCCTCGTTCCCTCCTTCCCTCATCATCAATGCCAGAACAGGAAGATGTACACAGCCTTCTGCACTAAGATGCCAGAGTAGGGAAATGCTCTTTGTCACTTCCCCCTACCTGAGGAGATGGCTCCTTCCTCTCTCCAGCAAATGGTTAGAATAAAACCGCTGAACATGCAAATCAGTGGAATAAGGAATTGTACTGGGATATCATGTATCATACTCCAGAGAAAAAAGGGGTTCTGGCAACTCATTACTGCTTCCTGCAACAGACTCCTCTGACAGATGAAGCCTGCAAGGCACAGGTCTCAATTCATCATCTTCATAATCACTCAAGTTTTAGCCTCCTGAAATCCCAACAACTAAGCTAATTAATAACATCTCAACAGTTGATGGATTTGCAAAATATTCCAACAGTATCTTGTTCACCAAAGTCCTTACTTGTGTCTCCTAGATTTTACTTGTGTCTTTAAGCAAGTCTACTTTAACACCTCTAAACAAACTCTCTGTGATAAAATAACTGCACCACATGCTTCAAAGTTGGATTCATTTATATCTTGGTCTGAGTCCCAGAATTTCAGAAAAAACACACCTAACAACTGACTCCCATGGAAAGCAAACACTCACCACATCATAATCAGTCAAGGAATGGGGATCTGTGACTTAAATTAAAAACTTAAGTTCAGAGAATTACAATACTAATTAAAGAAATGCTGCTAAAAGTACATGCAGCTAGTCCATATTACATGCTAGGTAAAATGCTCAGCTCCAATATAAGCTTGTACCATCAAAAGCTTCAAAAATATACTGAAATTGTTCCAAGAAAGAAAGGGAAACCCTGAAAAAGTCCAGCTACTGTCTGGCTGCTCTAAAGCTCTTTCTTACAGCTAACAGCATTTGGTCATTAAAAAATCAATGTCTTGAAATTCCCCAAATAAGTATTAGGGCTTGAAGAGTCTTTAAATATACAAAACATTTAGCGCAGAATACATCCTTGTGTTTAAGTACAGATCACTGTGGTTAAATATATCTTACTTAGCATACTATAAAGGCATTTGTATTGTGCTCAACTGACAGAAATCCAACGTCAAAACATAGCAGCTAGTACTTGAATAAAAAAAGCTGACACTGTCAGGCTATCATTTGTCCAGTGAATCTTCCTTTCTATTCCAGTGTTTTAATTCTTTTTAATTACAAAAGAAAGAATGCTTGTAATTTAACACTGCTTACCTCAAGCAAGGCTGCTGCAGGATCCCCCTGCAAGCTCTTCCCCAGTTTATCAACCTCATCTAACAGGAATACTGGATTGTTAACCCCAACAGTCTTCAGCCCATTGATTATTCGGCCAGGCATACTGCCAACATAGGTGCGCCTGTGAAAAACAAATATATATGGGGAAAGAGGGCCCAGACACATGTAACAGGAGTAGAAACATCAAAAATAAAACTCAAAGGAAAACAAGAATAAGCAGCATTGTAACTATTCTTGCTTTTTTGCAAACCTAGTTGATAAAAATAGGGAATATGCATCTGAACCAATACAAGCAATTATCAGCAGATGAAAATTCCAGTTCCATGGTGCACTAGTTGGTCTGGAAAGATAAAACATATGCATTAAAGTATATCTAAACTTTATGGCTTGCAGGCATTTCACATGATCCAGTACAAGCATCCTTGTACTGTATGAACGAGCAGAAGCAGATTTGGGAACCTCATTAATACTAACATTTTAATAATGATGATACCGGGTTTTTGTCATCACAACAGAGTTCACACAGCATGTTATAAATTAGGGTAAAATTCCCAATATGCTGAATTGTCGATGTCCCCTGTATATACAGTGTGCTTTAATTAATACAAAAAGTAATAGTATTTACTATGACACTTCAACATGAAATAAAAAACTAGAACAGTGCAATGGAACAAGAAAGTTACGAGTCTGAATTTATTCAGCAAAGGTAGTATAAACTTTTTTTCACAATGCACAAAGCAACTACATTTTACATGCACATATATTCCTTCTTTGCTGCGTTAATTACAGCCTTTTCTGCTTGTGCCGTAACTAAACAAAATCATATAATTAAGAGTATGAAATGCTGGTCACTCCAGAAGAGAGAGACACAAAGTGCTGAATTACAGTACCCATCTCATGACCCTCACAAAGCAGATATGCAGAACAGGCCTGCTTTGCCATATGATCTGTTTTAATACAGTCCAAAATAAACAGGATGACATTTAGAAAGACAAAACCAAACATACCACGGGAGTAATTTCAAAAGATGCTAGAGAAGACTTTACATATAAAAAAACCCCAACTCAAACCACACAGCAATAGCATTAGTTCCATGTAATATTTAACCACTGAGGGGAAAAAATTGCAGTTACTGTATTTAATTCTAGATCTAAGCAAAAATAAAAGTTTTTAAGATCTTCTAAATAGCCAGAATTGCAACAGAATTTCAGTTTGCCTATTACTATTTTGATGAGACAGCTGCTAAAGACTGGTGCAGCCAGCATGCAATAGTTTATCACCTCACTGCTTTTGTGTAGCCTTACTCTGCAGCAAGTGAGTGGATTCCTCTCCACTGAGGCTTGCACTATATAACATTTATTACAGATCAAGAATCTGCATGGGGGAACTATTATACTAGCGTGCCACTTCACTCTCCATCTGCACACTGTCAACCTTGCCAAAAGAATGAGAGGATTCTATCAAATGCAATCAGAAAATTACAAGACCGAAGAACTGAAGTTCCCAGAAGTGAAGCTTTTCCTGGTGCAACCAAATTAATCATTGTAGCAATCTGGGGGTTGCTTTGGGGTTTTTTGTTGTTACTTTTTTTGTTTGTGGTTTTGGGTTTTGTTTGTTGTTGTTGGTTTTGTTGCTGTTTTGGTTTGGGGTTTTTTTTGGTTTTGTTTTTGTTTTTTAACAAAAGGTGCTAACTGCACAAGTAAATAATTTTATATGCTTCAGAGAAAATGCAGCCTGACTTTTTAATATTCTATTTATGCCAGTAATAGAATAACAATTAGGTAAACATTAAACATTCTTTCTTGCTTGGTACATCATTCTCATGCACATGCTTAAAGAAATTACGCTTTTTTAATGCATGTTTGTGTTTTTATATACACAAACTTTTACCTGAATGCTTTAACATTTTGACATATCTATGTTCCATCTAGTTTTAACAAACAGCTTTGGTTTATAAAAAAAATGAAGGTGAACTGGGTTTCGTTAGTCAAGGGAAAGCACTGTGAACAATCACTCTTTCTCTCCCTGCACCATTCAACTGCACAGGTCAAAAGATAGTAAGTGTTAGGTACCAAAAGGTTTTCTGAATAATAAATTTGTTTGTTTATACCCATGCACACACATATACCACTTTTAAAAACTTTCTTGGATAGTTTTTTCCAAATAGAAGCACTTAAAAAAAAAACAGGAAGAGATTCTTCTTCCTGAGATCAAAAAAGAGCTGTTATTAATAGAGTGAAATACTTCCCCCCTCAACAAACAACCCTGAAAATAGACTTCAAGTCACAGTCACTTTAGATTCAAGTAGATTTGGGTATTTAATGACATATTTACACGTGTGGAAGATTCTCATAGATACAGGATCTTCCAGTAAGACTTAACTGTTGTACACAATCAAGCTTCTTGACATTTTAAAATTAACCATACAGTAGGTAGGCTGAAGCACAGTGTATCAAGATCTGTGGTGAAGAAAAAGCAGAAAAAAGCAAATATACTCAAGATAAGTTACAACAAGTCAAGTGGGATCGATACCTTGGAGAAATACAATTTTAAGAGTATAAAAATTAAGCAGTTTTTAAAGCAAGCAATAAGAAAAACGTTCTAGCAGTGACAGAAAATCATTAATTTTTTTTTATGCACCCTGTCCAAAGTAAGCCTTGGGTCATGAGCTACCGTATAAAAAACTTAAATAGAAACCACAGTCCAACTGAAATGGATCCAGTGTTATGAAAAGGATTAAATGGTTCCCTATACAGCCCAGGAGTTCTTCAAGAAACTCAAAGGTCAAAATCAAAGGAACTATTGTTGGAAATATGGAGCAGTTCCACAAAATACTCAGTCTCCACAGAATTAGGGTTAACAGATGAGAAAAGCGGACAGTGGCTGAAAACATTCTGCTCTTCCTTTCACTACCTGACAATTGACTGTTCTTAGTCAATTGTCCCCTCCTGTACTGTCTTCTCATTTGTATTTTCAATCGTCGCTAGACACGGTAAATCTAAACAGCTAAGTCCAATAAAAATCTTTAATTGATGCACTGAATTGCAAATAAAAGCATGCTTACATTTATTTACGTAATTTGATCAGGTATCACAAAACAGAAACTCTGACTATAAATTTTAGGATAACAAATACCTAGGTATCTATTCACTCTTCCCACGTGTAACAGTCTAAATCTGCAATACATCTTCATTTATTAGAGATAGATCAATACCTATTTTATTACACTATTAATCAAAGACTCAACATCTCCAAGGCAAGTAAAGAATGCTAATGCAAATGTCATATGTGGGATGACAAAGAACAATAGCATAGTATTTTACCTTGAAGATACAAACATAGGTAGCCTGTTTTAATTTCTAAATGGTTATTATGGAACATATCTCAACACGAGCCTTTGGTAAGACACACCCTGCAGATATTTACATATAAAACCACCAGAACATATTAAAATTACAAGCAGATATGGCCATTTATCTGTCTGGACATTAACCTTTGCCTTGTAACTAGTGAAACTGAATACTGCTGTTTGTGAACAGTAGCCACTGAATGTGATGTTACTAATTTTCATTGTTTTAGCTAGAGTTGAAAAGAGAAAAACCAGTATTCTACATTAGCATTTTTGATGACATGATGTGGCTTTGCTCATTTTTTGATGCACTGTTTCTGCCCATGCATTAAACCTAGAGAGTCAGCTGCTTTCCGTTCAAAACAGGAAGTACGGATCAAGTTTCCTGGTTATCTCACTTGTGTAGTAACAAGTAAAAAAAAAAAAATCCTTAAAAGCTATTGCCACAAAAGGTCTGTAATTTAGTAATATTTATTTATTTTTATATCAGTGAAAAGGTACCTTCAAAAAACCCTAGAGTTGTACAGCATGTCATTAGGAGCTATGTATCCTAGAAAATGCAAAAAGACAGCTGGGAAATCTAACCTTGTTGGCCCTCCCAATGTAAACTGGGAATGTGTTGAATCAGAACCCTTAAAGCAGTACCAGTATTACTGACAAAAACATGACTCACTTTCTTCATACTGTTCTAAAGACAAAATGTTTTAAATTTTTAGCTGCAGTGGTTTTCAAACTGTAGGAAAAGATAACAAAGTTAATGCCACCAAAGAAACCATTTCTGAACACAGTTGCACAAGGTCACAGGTTATGTTTTTGCAAGGACAGAGGTTGTGTTTACTCAAGTGCTTTACAAATGTATCTGTGCTTTGTACTTGTGTAACACAGCTATTCCTCTCACAGGTGAAACCGTGTGAGGTTTGCTCTTTTCCCTGCTGCAACAAGCTCCCTGTGACCAACCTCTGCTAGCACAGCTGGACTGGTGAGGAACGACACCTTTTCTCACACAGATGCACCTGAACAAGTCTTCAGCACAGACCTAAGTCAGAAGTAAACTATCCAAACTTCTAGAAACTGAAAAGCAATGGTAATACAAGAAAGAGTGCTGAACACAGAGGTGAGAGAGAGTGAAAAAAGAGCTTTACAGTGATCTCACCAGCATGACTATAAATAAATGGTGCAATTACATCTTCCCTTTCTAAAAATAGAAAGCCACACACACATGCAGAGAAGATCATATAGTTCCTGTATAAAACAAAGTATCAGTACTGAGATCTTAAATGCAGTAAGCTTCTTGGAAAAAAAGTTCTAAATCATCCTGCAGGGTCGTTTGGTTACTTCTTTTTTTAAAATACAAGTTAACAACAAATGTAAACCTGCAAACTTTAACATAAGGTATAGATGAGCAGTAAATGCAAACAACAGCTGGAGGATGTCTGATAAAGCGCTTCTGGTTTTGTACCAAGACGATTTCATTTTGGGAATGTAGAACAGTAGCTGCTACTCTTCACCCAATCAAAAAGGACTCACAAACCCCAGCTGCAGGCACATGATCTACAATGAAATGGCAAAAACTAGGTGTTTCCGATTGCCCTAGTTACACACCACATGGAACAGTACACTTACTGAAACACCACTCCCCACCCTGCTGCAGTCTAGTAGTTTCTTTTGCTTGCTGAATCTACCAGTCTGCATCTTTCACTTACAACAGTAATAAGCAGCCAAAGTGAATGCTATTTCAGGCAATATTTGCTTGCAAGTGAAACTGAACCACAGTTTCTTTTTTAATGTTCTAGTACATTTAGTACATTTCTTTAAATGTTTAGTACATTAGTAAGTACATGTAGTATCATTCTTCTGCAATGTTAATGGAATCCTTAACTTAAGCCTTAAAACCTAATAAGGAGCTTTTAGGAGAAAAAGAATGGCTCCTAACATGTAATATTAGAAAATCAGCCTACTTAACAGTGAAATTCAGGGAACAGGAGCCTATGTCTCCTCCACTTTTAGACCACCTCTGTAATCCTTCTCTATGACCGCCACCAGATGCACAATATGGATTTACTCGACTGAGAAAAACTTGAAGGATTTATTCACGCAAAAGGACATTACAGAGAGAGGTCTACAGAAAAGCTGTGGTTTTCATTTGATTACATCTTCTTCTAAGAAGCAGAAAAGGAGAAAAAAATTATGCAGAACTAAAAAAATAGTATGCAACAGGTGGGGTTTGATTTTACCTACAAAAAACTTGCAGAAGAAGTTGGTTACAAGGACTTCTCACACTAACTGCTCTAAAGTTTGTTTTTAAACTACATACTTGTTGAAAAGTAACCACATGATACTCTTGCTAATTCTAGATAGTACTTTGCTGATGAAAAATAAACTGTCTTACCAAATACTTTCCATCAGCTAATTACAAGTAAATTTTGTAATATGAAATTACCTGTATTAATGATTTAACAATGCTTTCAAAAATACTACAGTGGCAGCCACAATCAGATGAATTTAAAAGGTTTTAAAAGCCTCATTATCACATGGCTCTAGCTGTCTTTATTAGGTTTAAGCACAAGACAGAAAGCCAAACAAAATAAAAAAACCCAAACCAAAACAAAAAAAAAGAAAACAGTAAGGAATTAGTGGCAATTGAGTAAGAGTTGATGACAGTTACTGTCAATTTCACAGACACGGTTTCCCTGTTACAAAGGCTTCAGTCCTACTGTGCCCTGGGAAAGTTACTTAGCAATATAACGCTTAGTATTCAACAGCCTCTGGTGGTTTCAGTTCGAATAGCAACATGTTGTTACACCTTAAATTGGTTTTAGGAGCCACACCATAAGTAATCTGAAACATCAGAATTCTTACATATTAAACAGTGATTAACAACACAGTTTCTGAATTACAGGAATAATAAATAGTGAAGGAAGATGACAGAGTTTCACTTCTTTTTCCATGAGTAAGTAAATGGGTGAAAAGGTTTACAAAGGTTTACAAAACAGTCACACGCAGGCACAGGGTGCTGCTATGCACTAAAAACCAATGCATTAAATCAAATCTATCTACAAATCCCCAGTGGCTGCTGGGTATGTTGACCAAACCTACATTACAAAAAAACACTTTACAGATGATTCTTTCAAGCTACAAACTCTAGGCAAGTGTCAAACACTCCAGAAAACAAAACTCCTACCAATTTGCCACAGAATAATGTGCACAGGAATAAACGCATGTTGCTCATTTTATCAAGGTTCACAAAACAACCCTGAATTTTCAAGTTGTCATCAAGTACAAAATCACCATTTTGTTGTTTTTTCATCTCTCATGTTCTGGTCTAGTGACGTAGTATATCATAGTCTAGCTTCCTAGAAATACATTATATCCCAGATTCCTAGAAGTCTATGCATATGTTTAGCACAAGACTTCCCAGTTGGCAAGCACATTCCTTCCAGTTGGGACTGTGAGCTCCCACCCCTCTAAGGTATTCACACATGCAACCAGCTTACACACACAGAAGTCTGAAGTTTGATACTACAAAATGAACTTTTATTAGGGCATTTAAGTTTTCACTAAAATGACATAGGGAAGTGGTAAGAATACCAAGACCCTTCTTATGCTTGAAAACAAAAAGAAATTACAAAATAACCTGGAATTGAAGAAAGAATTACGGTGTATTCTGATGATTGAAAGTAGCAGCATAGCCACTGGGCAAAACTAACTGCTACATGGCATCAAAGAAAGCACTGATAGCTTTAATCCACAATCACTTACCTAATGCTGTAAGGACAAATCTTATTCAATAACATGATTTTAAAAAAACCCCAAACCACCACACAGTTTTACAGATCTTTAGAACACTAACAAAATCATTATTCCAAATTTCCTACACTGTATGCAACAAGCTTAAAATATGTTTAACAGAACCAAAAATGCTGCACTAATGTTTGGCATTTATCTATGTTACCCATTCATTATGCTTCCAACAGCAAGAAATGGGGAATGGACTGATATAAACAAATGGTTTAAAAGACTAAGAAGTAGATACATAAAGAGATGCAAGATCAAAAAAAAGTCCTAAGGAAAGCCACCCCAAAAAATTCTTTTGAGATCTTCCAGCATAGGTGTCCTTGTATAAACTTTCTTTTGAAAGGAACTAACAAGTTTGCAATACTAAGTAACTCAGTTGCTCTCCTCTACCAACTTTTAAGTACCACACTCAGTTTCTCCTCCTGTTCTAGCAACAAAGTAATGCACTGCTATTCATAGGCTATTTTGTATAACTAAATCTTTACATCCCTCTTAAAAAAGTAGAAAAATCCGATCCAATATCTAACAGTTTGTGTTAAGATGTTCTTACTCAATTTTACTTCAAAGTGCTAAAATAACTGAAGATGAAATTCCATTCTCCCCTATGACAATAAAGGGCAGCAGCAGAAGAATAAAGGCTGTATCTCAACACTAAACACATATTCCCATTACTTAAATTCTCTCCTGAGTAATAACCATTGAATACCAAGAAAAAAAATAATCAATGAATAACTACCATTGTTTGAAATAAGCAAAAATTTTCGTGGTTTAGCTAAACAACAAAAATAATCAATACATTCTGTATGAAACAAAAGAAACAACTGCAATTAGGAAAGAAAGTAGTAGTTACCTGTGGCCTCGAATATCAGACTGATCACAGACTCCTCCTAAAGCAATTCTGTGGAATTCTCGGCCCAAAGTCTTGGCAATTGATCTTCCAACACTAGTTTTACCAACTCCTGGAGGCCCCACAAAACAAAGAATGGGGCCCTTGAGGTTGTTTTTAAGTTGTCGGACAGCTAAGTACTCCAACACCCTCTTCTTCAACTTCTCCATAGCATAATGATCATTATCCAAAACAATTCGAGCTGCACGAATTTCAAGGCGATCTATCAATCATTGACAACAGAAAAGATATCAGTACATTTACCTTTAAAAATGGATACAATTCATTGTACAATGTAATAGAAACAAACACATTCTCAAACATGTTCACCAATGCAATCCCCCTGACATACGCACTTACTTCAGACCATATTTTCCTAAAACAAAGGTACTGTAATTCTCCTTTAATAGGGAAATTAGCCATAGGCTAGAAAGATCATAGTACTGATCACAAAATTTTAAAAACCCCATATTTTCACTGTGTCACACATTGAAATCTGGTTCAAATGAACTGGGTGTCTATTCTAGAACAGCAATTCAATGACAAGTAAATTTTTCAGCATTTGCTTTCTCACAGAAATAAGTCTGATCTTGTAAGGTCTTCTCAAAAGCCAAATTCATCCCTATGTCTTCATCTACCTATGATAAGACCCTATCTCACAGAGCAAGATCTTACCGGCTTGAAGGGCAGCCTTTACTCGCTAAGCAACACTTAAAGTGAGTTGGCACTGTAAAAAATACTCATGTGATACTAGGACTGGAAAAACTAGTTTTTTGCAATTGCCATAATTTGAGATAAATGGTCAAGTCTCACCAATGGACATTAACTAATGCTTTACACAGAGCAGGAATTTCTGGCACAAAGCAGCTGTCTTCTCCTTTGCTCTACAAGGAAGAGAGTAGGCAGGAAGCAGCTGAAGTCTATCAAGTCTGCACACACCCACCCTTCAAATTCTATGCATTCCAGATGCAGACCCCTCATACCAGTTATTTCACATATAGACAATTGTGATTAAATTCTCATCATCAACTGTGCAAAGTTTTCTCATGAACCACTGAACAAAAAAATTCACTAGTGATCATAATTTTCTATTAGATTTTCTATTTTTAAATTCATGTATATTTTTATTCACTGTAGCTAGGGAGTCCAAAGCATCACTCACATGAATGTGAATACAAACTTTGCAACTTTGCTTGAAGTAAAAACTTCAAACTAAATGTGACATGTCATGATTTTACAACATTAAAGAGCAACTTTCACCAAAAAAACACTCTGCTAGGACATGAATGTCAACAAATGTTTTATTCATTTTGGGATTCTTTAAATAATAACGTAGACATCTGCAAAGATCTGCAGGCAGCTCTTTTTACAATTTAATGATTAAATAAAATATTTACAAGAAGATTTGTAAACAGCTAAGGCTCTAGTTCAAAATGGCCACAATTCATCACCACACATGCTAAGGTGGCAAAAGACAGACAGACGTTTCTGCTGGTGTGGTATGTTAAATTTCTTTTTAAAATCAGATTGTTTTAAAGGCCGTTCAAAAGCCTCATTCTTCAGCAGCTGCTAGAAGGAGTTAAAAAGCACACCTTCCGGGAAGTCATCTTGCTCACTTGTGTTGGTCAGTAGGAAAAGTCACGTCTGGTTTTCTACTCTTTCCTCGCTGTCTATTTTTGCATACTGTTCCCATAGTAATACTATCACTCTACTCACAACTTTTGAACACTATGGTACAAAGCTGACATGACACTCCATTTTTCTATTGTACCTGAAGTTGTAATTATTAAAATAAACTACAATTGTGCTTTTCCATCCTTTCATTCCTTACCAAACTTGATTAACTTAAGACATAGCAGAACCTTCTTCAGGAAGATTAATGCTACAGAAACGTACAAAGGCTTTTTTGTCTGACATATAAAAAGTAATTAGATGCTCTCTTCTTCATTATCTAGCAAAATCTAGCAAAGATTGTAAGTAATAACACCTTCATTTTTCTGTGCAGATATTCCTAATACTTTTTAAATTCAAATTCTTATATGTATAACTGAGCTACACAGGCTATTGAGTATACAGATCTTTAAGCCAGACAGACCTTAAGGCTTCAGTAACATATTAATGACAGTTTCACAATCAGACAATGAGACAAACATTTGCAAGACAGAACGAAGTACATAGTGTTTACGTGATGGCTACTTGTCCTAAAATGTCTGTGCAAGAGGCAATCACCAATAATAGAAGGCTTTACCTTTTGTACTCTTGTTCCATGGCAGTTCTACCATCAGTTCCAAGTAATTTCTTGTCAAAGCATATTCCGGCATTGACTGAGGCATCTTCTTTAATCTGGGAATAAATACAAAGAATTCATAAGGCTAACCAGGAATTAACTGCCAAGTAAGACTCTCCTGCACCACAAGATAGATATTTAGCAAACTTGAGGTGATCAGCATACCCTCTTACTTTCTGACAACCATAATACTAGAAAAGCAACTCACTACTCTATCAGTTAGGAGATTGTCTTTGTATAATAATAGGTTATTTATAGGATACAAACAGAAGTTAAAAAGAGAGTTGGTTCCCTATGCATACACAATGCGTGCACCCCTATATATGCATCCTTACTGAAAAAGAGGTTGTTAACCATCATATCACCACAGATAGCGCACAGTTATCCTCTCGCCAAAGAAAAACAGAGGAAAAAGGACTCAATAACTAGGTCAGTTTATTCATTAATTATTAACAACTGTGGTGTTATTTATTTAGTGTTTTTTTCCCCTTAGATCTTCACTTCGTAACAGAGGCTTAGAGCTTACAGTTTAATGCTATATTAATGTATAAATTGTATCTAGAAAACTTCGTATTTCTTTGTCGTCACTTCTGATGTTCCAAAAAGATAAAATGATGAAATTTATAAGCAAAAAACCAGGATTCTACTAAATTTTTAAAAATCATTTTCAAAACACAGCCAACAGAAACATATCATCAAATAAGAAAAGGCGAATGAAAAATTTGTTTTAAAAAATAAAATAAGAGAAGAAACCACCAACTGAAAGTCTCCTACCTCTTTATTTCCTTAAGACAAACTTTAAGAGCTTGCTCTGACATACTGGATGTTCTAATCTTTTTTTCCAGCATGACAACATCATCATGATCTTCTTCTTCCTCTTCATCTTCTGTAGTGCTTGGCACGTGATTGATTCTTCTATTAGGACGAATAGCTACAATCTATGAGATGCAAAACAGAGCCAGAGAATAGTTTGGCTTTGAATGGAAACCATGACAAAAACATGCAAGATGCCTTAATATGACGGCAGCCCATCATACTAAGCAGAATAAGCCTAATGTTTACAAAATGGGTAAGCCTTCTCTCTTACCCTTTTTCATTTCTCAATTACCTCCTGTTTACTAAACTGCATAAGGATAGTTAGATGCAGCAAGTCTAAGCTGCCCTAGCTTAGCAAGCTACATTTTAACAACACACACTCTTTATCTGTATTTCAGAAGCTATCATTCATCTCCAACGCCATTAGTAAAAGACACACCTTTCACTGCACAGGCCAAACCTCAGTGTGTGCATACCGTGCAAGTAAACAGGGCGTCAAGTGAGTCTTTAAAGGAACTTGAGCATTTATTCAATGTCTGAAAGTGCTGAGATTAAAAAGAAATAATAAATAATAACAAAAAATAAAACCTAGCAGTTTTAAACGAATATTTTCTCCTTTAAGTATCTACATCCAAAGTTGCCAGCTGTGTGTTCTCTACAGCTCCAGACTGACCATGAAACATTATGGCTACAAATTAAAACTTTGTGCAGATTAAAATCATGCACGTTCATTAGCCTGTCTAAAAGTGCATCTTTATACTTATTTAGGATGTTTAAGTATCCCACATTTAAAGGTCCATACCCTTTTATCATCATCCTGTTTGGGCTTTCTTGTTTTCTGAAGCAGCTTCAGGCCTTCAATCTGTCTAACAAGCAATGGTATAGTCATCTTGAACCGTTCTTCCAGCCTAACAGCATCTAAAATCTAACAGCAAGTTGTTGTAATTAGTCAACAAGTTCACACTGATGGATCATCCATTTGGGGGAGGGGGACACAGAGGGTACTGTTGCAGTCTTTTGACCAGAGTCATAGAATAGATGACTTTGGAAAAAAGGTAACAAGAAAAGCAATGAAAATACAGCACACAAAATGTAGCCTCAAGGGTCTGGATGCCAAAACTACAAAGCACTCCAAAACAGAAAAAAAAAAGTCTTTTATCCTGTCTGGTTTAAAAGTGTCTTAATGTTTCAGTTGCATTTTCTGTGGCAAACATTTATCAGCATTCTATTTTTCAATTACTGTGCCTCAGGAAAAAGGTAGCCTTCTAAGAAAGTTACAACATGATATCCTTGGTTAACACACAAAAACCACTTTAAACAGCGGCATAAAAACTTTTTACAAGTATTCATGCTCAGTTATAACACAAATAATTTCTAGCACAACATTGTAACTGTACAGTCTCAAGTGTAAGTAATTTCAAAACTATGTAAAAGGGAGTAACTAAAAAAATTAGCAAAAACCTAACTCTCCTTAAAAAAGTTTAAGAACATAGTACCTGAAGCTTCTCTTGGTTGGATGTACGGATGATAGAAGTCAGTATATCTGGCAAGGCTTCTCTAGGCAGATTGTCCAAAAGACGTCTCAGCTTTGCAACTGCAGGAACAGACATATCCAGCATCTCAACCAGCTGTAAGGAACACACAATGAACAATATTCATGGTTACTATGTTTCTTTTTAAATTATTTAAGTGAGTATCTGACCTAAAAAGGATTGCATCTTTCAGTATGAAATGTGTCTAGGTACTTTGCCAAGAAGCTACTGAAATAAACAAATAAATAAAAATCACAGAAGAGGCAATAATCAGCATTGGGTAATCAAGACTTTAGGCTATCTACTTATTCGAGAAGTTCAAAAATATCACTTGCAGAACTTTTTTCAATGCTTACATCTCATCTTCCCCTCCCCATTAAAAACTTTCCCAGTTACCTTAACACTACATTGACTCTTTTTCTACATATCTTTTAAACTCAAATCCTTATAGCTGGGGACATCAGTTTATAATCATGGCTCA
>JAVJGI010000036.1:8126576-8166150 GCA_035590275.1 Ibycter americanus
CCGCCGGTGCGCGCTGTGCCCCGGCCCCAGCCGGGCAGACTGCCCGCCCGCACGGGCCCTGCCGCCCCGCAAACGCTGCGGGGGTTTCACCGCAGCGCAGGCATTTGCAGCAGACCTGGAGGTGTCAGCCAAGGTCACAGCTCGCTATCATCAGTAACACTCCTTCGCCCAGTCCTGCAAAAGCCTGCCCAGCTGAAAGGGCTCTGAGCACCCAGGCCCCATGGAGAGGTCAGTTAAACAAGCAGATCTTAAGAATCTCTCCTTTTTATTATGATTTTTTTTCCCACGGGTGAAAAAAGCTGCAATTTCAAAATTGCACAATGTAACGAACCATATTAGCCAATCCCCTGTTAATCACTGACTTGAATGACTCGTTTCGAGCAAAGGTAATCCTGTATAGAGGAGAAATTTCAGTAGCAGCAAACTGACAATTTGAAATGCACAAGTATAGCTACAGTAAAAAACTTGCTTAATCATGCAGTTTAATAATATCTTAATCTGTTGGCCTACTGGAAAGTGCAAGGTAATGGGATATATGGAAATACTAACAATGTGTTTAAATGCAAGAAGTTATTACAGCTGCAAAAAATTTTCTAAAGCAGCCACCTCAAGTACCTTAGAAAGACACTGGAATTTAATATACTATTCAACATGACATTTATAGAACGTCAATACAAAAGGGCACGTAACACAGGAATATGGAAATTGTTTTGTGAACCTCCTGATGTTAAATACAATTACTCTGTAAACACATGTTCAACACTCACAAATGCTTAAGCATCTCTAGCTATACTACTTTGGAATGTGAACATAAACCAAACCTAAAGGTTAAACATTTGCTTGTCACATCTATTGATGAATTTTCTCTGTCTGAGTCTTTTCATTAAAACAATCTACCGATCGCGTCATGTTTATTCTCCAGGCTACCATTTTCTTCCCCTCCCTCAGAGATTACTAGTCCCTGTGATCATTAAAACCAGTTTCTTAATTCATTCTGGAGCTGTATCAAAAAATCTCAATGATCACTTTAAAATTCCTTTCAGTTTCTACTGAACAGCTCTTAATACACAGGCCTGTATTTTACTGCATGTACCAATGTGTGATACAATAGAGCCATAATCAAACCTGAACACAGTGTTATCAAAATTCATTCTTTTCTCCAGGATCATCATTCTTTGAGTTTTAATAGGCAGGTGTAGATGCCTATGCCCTCCTACCAAGTATTCCTGGATTCCTCTCTGAGTTCTTATCTAGGTTGTTTGACACCAGACAGCCAAGCAATAAACAGCACAAAAGAGGGAAGCTCAACTGCAGCAGCAAGCAGGCTAATTCAGTAGCTGGCTGATGTCAAATACTATTGACAAGGGCTCAGTTCTCCCTACTTTTTCCCAGAGAGTCAATAGGATCTCTCCCTGCTGTCTGGCTTCTGCTTCTGCCCATATTCATATCAGTGCAATGCCTTTGAAATCTTCAAAACTGTCAAATGTTGTAGAAAACCTTCAAAATTTATTAAGGTGTGAGGGTTGGGAAGATTTGACAGGTATCATAATATATGCTACCTAGTTTTCCTTTAAAAAATTGGATAGCTTCCTTCTTATTAATCTACTTTATATTTCTGGAAGTTTACATTGTAAAGTACTAAAAACTTTCAAATGAAATACATCATATACTTGCTGTAAATCTATCTATTTTCATTTGAAGTATATACCTATTATTTTGCACCTACTGTTATTGTTTAGAAATAATACTACCATTACTTTAAAGCAGAAGTAATTTAATACAAAGACAGAAAATACAAATATAGAAAGTATTATTCTTACAGATGCACAGGAATTTTGAACTGTTTTGTATTTTGTTTTGTTTAACTAAGACTGTGCATATTTGACGTGCTACAGATTTTAGAGTCGCTAAATCCGTAACTAGCTCTCATTAATCCAAATTTGATAGGTTTATTCTTTACCTACTAGATGTCAATTATTGCTACTAAATTCTTTTAGTCTTTCTATTCTAGATTCTAGTTTTAAGACCTTGAATTTTCCCCAATACAAATGCTTTGACTCTGGCTACCTAAAAAAATGAAGGCTTTATTTACATGGCATTAGCCTTTCCTGGAGGCTCATGGTCTGAGGGCAGACTGAAGTGATCCTGTCTTTTTAAAACTTAGTAAAAGAGGTTCAAGTCATTTTTGCAACTGCCAATCTACATATACTGAAGATACGTTTCTTAATTGGGGAGTTGTGGTAGAAGTTTCAAACCTGTATGAAGTTCTAGAGAGGTCAATCCCAGCACCCGTTTGAACTTGTTTGCAAAACTGAGTTGTAAAATGGTACTTTGTAGTGCCTACAGAGTGGGACATTTTGAATATTAAAAACATTGTTCTAAACCAAGAACATTCTCTTACGTTTCCATGCATAAACTCCTAGCCTATTAATGTTTCATCTGCCTTGCTAAACTCAATTTTCTTCTCCTGAGATGTGCATACACTTCTCTTCTGCCTCTCACTGGCACTCCCTAGAGTTCTCAAGCCCTCACTTTACCTTCTGCAGCTATTTTACAAGACAAGACACTCAATCTGTCATCAGACTTTCCCTTTCTCATACTGGTTCTATTTTGTACTTACAGATTGTTTGATTCAATGGTGTTCTTTAGGAACCATGTCTTTCCAGTCTCATCTACTATGTCTGGAAGTGAAAGAGAAAAAGAAGTTTGTCCATTTTCTTTTCAAATTCTCTCTCTTAGCAAACACATCATCTGGCTCCAAATCCAACAAAGCACTTTATTCTTAAAGATGAGACTTCCAATAAAGAATGTGCAAGACTGGTGTAATATAAAGGGACTTACTGCCAGGATTTTGCAATACATGTGATAATGAAAAGTACATTCTGCAGTCTTCTGAGGTGAGAGATTATATGGAAGCATGGTCAAGCCCCTGTGCGCACGATAGACTACATAAATTGTCTGTTCATTAGATTATTTTCTTCAATAATGCTTCCTCTTCCCTAACCACTGTATGCATTCTGCTGCTTCCTACAATCTTGGCATGCATCATGAACACCCCAAAAATCTTCAAAATACCATAACTAGGAAGAAAGTTTATGTAAACCTATTCAAAGGATGTCATAATATAACTGAACTGCTTTTAAAGTTCATTTATTTTAATGTCTACTTTTTGTACTCACTGTAAGGTTGTAGTGGAAATTTTAAAATCTGGGGGGTTTTTTAATGTATGCTTTGCATTACATATCCTCAATCATTCTTTCTTCACACAAAAGAATCTCTGTTTTTTCACATCCAGCTTGATTAAAAAGCTACCAGTTGGTTATGTAAGTGCAGCGCACGCAACACATGCCAAGAATTGCTGGCAGCACATTACCGACCTTTCAGAAATTTCTGTGTGTAGGATTCGTTCATGGCAATTGTAAAATGCATTTTAGGAGTAAGTGCTAACAGACCTCACAAGAGCAACTGAACTTAAAGATTCGACCTTTTATTCAAAAGTGTGAGTGAGCTCCAAGAAAAGGAGGAGAAGGGGCAGGGGGAAGGGGGGGTGGGAAGGTATACAGCAAAAGAAAGAAATTAAAACTTACTGTTCAAATTTGAAACTTGAGCGAGAATAGCATAGGGCAGGAGAGAGTTCTTGCCTGTCTTGCCTAGCCAGACAGGATTTTCACACCAGATGCATGCCACAAAAATAAGGATTCAGAGGAACTTCTGAAGGACACAAAATATCCAGGGGAAATTAAAGAAATGCCATCAGCAGAGCTGTGCTGATTAATGCTCAGGTGAGGATACAGCTGCAAGGTATTGAAAGAGAAGCTCACTCAAACATAGTTTTGCTGCACACAATGTCACTTTACCTGGAGTATGATTTTTCTTTTCCTCTCTTTAATCTGCATACTGCCAAATCAGCCTTTTCATGGGAACTGCTAGTAAGAGATAAAAATATGTTTCCTTAGTATAATGTAACCAAATGAAACAGCTGAAAGGGCTAGGTTTGAGGCTCATATATCTTTGGTATGGTTTTGTAAGCTTTGCCTTTTTTTTTAACTTCATAGAGGGGAAAAAGTTGGGCTTGTAACTAAAAGGAGTAAATTTTCTCCTGATATCAAGAACATAGCCGCCAAAGAAGAGAAGCATGCAGAAAATAATGGAGTTACTGCCACAGCTCATTGAAGTAAATACTCTTCTGAATCAAACTCAATCATATCTGTAGTTTATATTTTAACAAAGCAACGGTTTGAAGGAGTGACAGAATCACATTTTCATGTTCCTCTTTACCAGAGGGAACATTTTCTTTTCCATAGTTCAAACGAAATTTGCTGACTGCAACCTAAAAATGGTATGCTAATGTTCTGGAGTAGTTTTGGCTTTGATCTTAAAGAAAGTCCACACAGTCTGTGGGACAAAATCCTCAGGCCTATTTCCAAAATTATTATGTAGACAAAATTGCAGTTAAAGTTTGAGATGGATGCGAGTTTTGCCTTTGCTTCTTAGCAACTACTTAATACTCTACTACGGAAGAAGACCTGAATGTCTCCATGGCTCCCAGAACAGACGCTAAAATGCTCTCAGGCTAGGATTGCTACCTTCTAAGACAGAAGTAATCAATCTCATGCTGTTGATACAGGATGCTACGAACAAAGCTGACTTTCTGTATTTTTACATGTGTTGTCTCTGGAGGAGTTCAGCACAGGTTGAGGAACTGTATTTCCCCAAATTGATGTGTCCTACCACAAAAGAGGGTGTTTGGCTGTGTCATGTAGCTATTTTGCATTTTCAGCATAAAAAAAAATCAAGTTCACTCTGGCTTTTGCCTCCAGTAATTGGGATAGTGCTTCTTTAACATGATAGAAGGAAACACTGTTACAAGTTCCTTGCAGGTTGAAAGTGGCAGTTAACCAGACTGCTGGAGAGCTAGAGGACAGTATAATCCACAGTAAAAAAGCAGAAGGAATGGAAAGTGGCAGGAGGTAAGGGAAATGATCATCAGGAGAAATAAGCAGAGAGAGAGAGTAAATATTAAGCCAAGGATGAAAATACAGTATTAAAGGAGAAAGAAAAGATAGTAAACAGTAGTGCCTTGTGTTGCACCTCCTACAGACTGTCAAATTCTGCTGCTGTTTTCTGAGCACCTGCTTATTCCACTCTCTCAGACTGGGGGTATTCAGCAATTTTGAAGCCTGAATATTATATTTTTACATGTCTATAATGAGAACAGAAGTGTTCTTTTTTAACTAATTTAACATTAATCTAAAAACATTTCAATTGATTTTTTTTTTTAAAAAAGACATGTGCAACTTCTAATTTTGACAATACCAAGAAGTGAGTAAAAAGACTGTGATTAAAGCTAGATGTTAGAATAAAAAGAAACCATTAATGCTCCATTCCTCTAGTCTCATTTAATGATAAATCCCAGAGATCCTGTAAACCCCGGAATCATGTTCCTTTTAAAGAACACGAGAAAAAAAGAGATTACAGCTCTCCTAACTCTAACATTATTATTATCTAACAGCTATAATCACAAACCACCATTCTAACAGTCTGGGGTCATCTATGTGCTAGGGGACCTTTAATTTTTCATAGGAAGCCAGAAAGTTAACACACCACGTCTAAACTGCTGATGGACAACCTGATTTGGCTCTTCGTGGTAGCAGCACAGAGTAAGACAGCTTTGACTTTACATGTCCTGCTAGCCTCTCCTTGTTTTACTAACGCTTTCAAGTTCACAATCTAATTGCATTTTCAAATTCAAGTCACATAACAAAAACATTTTTGATTGCTATTTTTTGTACATAGTCTATTTTATTAACATAATTCAGTGCAGTATTACAGGGGTTGCATCAATACTAAAGCAATGTTACCTTGGCTCACTGTGATAAACTACTAGTATAATACTTTCCCAATTTGCAGCCTTATTTCAATTTAAAATCTCCTTCATCTTTAGTTATTATTACTCCTTAAGCCACTCTTGCAGTATTCTTGTTCAAATATTACTCCACTCACATTTATTGCCTACATTTTCTTTTACCCTAATCGTTTGGTTGCAGAGGTACTGCTAACACCTAAAACTTCCAAGGAAGAAGTTTGACGGTCCTTATTTAAGACTTGTTCAGTCTTTCCTTGTATTTTGCCTTGAACATTTACTTCCCTTTTCTCTTTGGCTCACATATTTTTGCTCTTTCTCCCTCTGTATTTGCTTCTCTTCATTTTGCAACATAATGTACTTTCTGTCATATCCGTTCAGGCAAGAACTCTGAATAGACTGTCTGATCTGGATTTAGTCACTTTTCCCTGTTTTAAACAGTTTGATAGCATATTAACTGCACACTAAAGGTCAATCAACTCAAGAATGTTTCCCTACCTGATCCTTTTCAAATCTGCAGGATAATGATTCCCTGTATGAAGCATGACCTACTCTGCTTTCAGTTATTCAGCCAAATTTTATCTACATTATTGCATCTTCCAGAGGCAAAAACCTTCAAAAATGAAGTTGAACAGAAGAAGTTACCTGTCTCTGAATTAGTGAAATGATCCTTTCCACACTGGTCATTCTTTGTTATTGTATCTCCACACTGCACATTTGGTAGAATCTGTGCCACAAAAACATGCAGCTCTTCATTACTGGTTTTGATCATGATACAAACTGACTGGAGTCACTAGTCAAAATGTTATCCATAATTTCATGTTTAGAGATATTTTCAAGCCATCAAATATTACAAATATTGTTCCAGCTGCATTGATTTAAAGCCACTAAATAATCATAATGGTGTACTCCCTGAGGATGTTTCAGGAAATTATATACTAGAACCAATTTCCTCTCTAATATGGTTGTCTAAATTCAGGTCAGGTAGCCACTGACCTCATTGTCTGAAATCTCCATAGCAGAAACATATCACGTGTGCATGGCAACAACACTGCTACTTCATGCTGATTTCTCTAACATACATAAATCAAGTTAAAAACCCCTTGGTTTTTGTAGAAATGATTGTATTCGATAAGTGCAACAGCATCTAAATTTTTACATTTTTATCCAGTTGGTCCTCTAGTAGAATCTCATGATAGAGAATATATAAAACATGGAAGACATAGGTACACTTATTTTTACCTATTGCCCCTTCGTAAAACTTCTGTGCATGCAAACTTCTTTTTTGTATCTATTATAAATATTAAAAATGCTTATCAGTTTTCAAAAATTCCTAGGAGTCTTGCAAAAAACTGCTGTAAATAAGGACATATAGAAAAGAAAGAAAGTACCATTAGACATTATAAAGTATACATGAAATAGGCTAAGAATTTTCTGTGATTTAAAAATATGAGATTAACCAAGTCACTGTGACATGCAAGTATTAATGACAGCAATATTTTTGTCCTTATCCATTAATTAAATCTAGGGAATACTAAATTGCTATGCATTTGCACATTCCGGAGTAATCCGTGAGCATAGCTGTGAGAGGTAGCCCAGTGAGAACAGTCTCACTGAGCGCTTTGCTCAGTCTGCAGCTGTATGCAGGCTAATTGGCTACTGATAGCCAAGAGTCCGTTGCAAAGCAAGATGTATAACAACAGACTTCTGCTTATCTTTCTTCTAATTTAGACACTAATTAAGATCTCTTTTTACTGTCTAACTGTTGTTTTTTCACCAAACATTTACAATTTACGTTTGAATTTTTAAAAGTAGTTTCCAGATAGAAACAGACAGAACACCTGACTGCTTTAGTCCAAATGCAGGCAGTATTCTACTTTAGTCTCATCTGTTTCAACATATTTATAAACAATACCTATATTAGATTAACAAAGGTTAAGCCTATATAATGCAGTTTAATATAGTTTTAGTATCAATCAAAATGTGCAACAGTAGGTGGCGCATGTATTATTTGCAGATGAGTATTTCACCATATTTCTGATTTAATGCCATAGTAGTTTTAAAACCATTTGCAGTAAAGCTGGTGAAAAGCATGTATCTTGACATAATTTAAAGGGATAATTATTTTTAATTCTTAATTGCTACATTAAAAAAGAAGGGGAGAAACAGCAAGCTAGCTTTTCAGGAAATATTAGGCTACAGGAAATTAACTGACAAAATATAGTGGCAGCTGAAAAATTACAAAAGCACGATTTAAAAATTAACAGAAACTTACATGTTCCAATTATTCTTAGCCTTATTTTTTGTTAGATCAGCTATTTCAAAAAGGTAGCTGTGCTAGGCTGATTATTATTATTTCAGCCTCCACAATTTCAAGTGGAATAAAATTTTTATAAGGGAAAGAAAATATGGCCAGAAATAAAAGCAAATAAAATCAAGTCCTATGAACACTAACATAGAAAAAAAGCAGATTTCCCCTATTTGTTTTAAGATATGCTTTATTTGGGATATTGAGGACTCAGGATAGGATAGGATAGTCAAATATCTTCTGATATTTGTAAGTCTCAAACCTTGTTCACCAAAAAAGACCTCACATTTATTTATTGCATATTCAGTATTTGGCCTGTTGTATCAAGTGCTTTGTTCAAATTTGCCTGTGACATCTAGTCTGTTCCACAAAAAAGAAATGCTTTCAAACATGCTGAATTTCTAGGTTTCAGGTACACTTTATCACTTCAAACTTGGAAGAAAAAGAAAAGAGGCAGATTTTCATATCAGGCACTATGCTTCTAATGCTTCCAGGAACTGTGCAAGTTCTTTACACTTTTCTTCCAAATGCTGTTTTAGAGAAAATAATCTAAGACAGTTTTTTTGAATATTTGAAAATTGGTTAAATATGTGAAAATTAAGCAGTTCAAATTAAGCATCGTAAACAGAAGAAAAAGTAAACAGTATAGGCATTAATAACCTGACTTTTTCTGTGCTATCATCATTACATGTTCTTGTCAATTTTACACTAAAAATGCCAACTCCTGTGACGTGCATGGTATGAAACATATCATCACAGAATAGTTGAAGTTGGAGGGCATTCCTGGAGACTATCTAGTTCAAACCTCCAGCCTAAAAGCAGGGTCAGCTAGAGGAGGTTGCGATGTCCATTTGGGTTTTGAATATCTCCTCCAAGGCTGGAGACTCTTCAATCTCTCTATGCAACCTGTTTCAGTGCTTTGTCAACTGCACAGTACATTTTTTTTTTTCTTTCTGCTTAAACAGAATCTCTGTTGTTTCAGTTTTGCCCACTGTGTCTCCTCCTTACACATGATATCACCATGAAGAGTCTGGCTCCATCTTTCTATTCCCTCATAAAGTATTTATGCATATTGATAACAACTCATCCCAAGGCTTCTCTTCTCCAGGCTGAACAATGTCAGCACGTCTCCTTGTATGTCAGATGCTTCAAACCCTTAATAACCTTTGTGTCCATTTGCCAGACACAATTCAGTATGTCTGTGTCTGTCTTGTACTGGTAAGCCCTGAACTAGGACACAGAACTCCCGATGTGCTCTCACCAGTGCCAAGTAGAAGGGAAGGATCACCTCCTTGATCTGATAGCAACTCTCTTCCTATTGGAACCCAGCCTTCCTAATGCAACCTTCCTATAGCATGAAACCAAGGTGAAGAGCATTAACATCTTTGGAGTATTGAGTGCTCTCCCTTCTCCCAATTAGCAGCTATTTTTCTTTACTGAAATGATGAACGAGAGATCCCCACAGAAAAAACAGATTGACAGTTATGACAGAGTAGGAGGCTGCTACTTGGAAACAACTTGGAAACAGGACTTTCTTCTGCCCCAGTTGGTTTACAGCTCAAACTCCCCCAGTAATCAACCTTTTGCAGAAAAGATACAGAAAATACTGTTACAGAAAACATACAGCAAATGCAAGGAACCTAGCTGTAGTTCTTTTTTTTTTTTAAACTTCTGAAGTTGTATTTTAAGTTCATGCAAAATACATACTACAAGTTTAGCTTCAATGATGATCTAGTAAGATTACAGAACTGTCAAGATACTGGCAATTTAATTGAACATACAAAATCAGGTGATATGCCTTCAGGAATTTTTCAGCAGAAAACAGAGAAAGGCCGGTAGTCCTTTTCACAGCACTGAACACAGGGTAAAGTAAGAATTGTCAGCTCAGATATGCTAAAAAGATGTCTACTAGTCAAATGAAGTGCTAAATTGGCTTTTCCATTGTGAGAATCCCAAGAGTAGAAATCATGATGAGGAAAAAGTGTAGAGATGTAGTACTTCCCGCCCCTCCCCCCCTCCCAAGTGATGATTAGATTTGAAGTATAGCATTCTTTCACTATGTTCTAAACTACTCAAAGACCAAGTTGCAAGGCCAGCAGTCTTTGAATTGGGGAGCAAGTGTCAACTTTCATCAGCGTAATTCTCAGGTCTTGTACTATAATCATTGCTCCCAAACTGTAAATTTACTGCTAAAATTTTATCAGTAATTTCAACATAGCTCAACAAATCTATTTTAAGGAGAAAGAACAATGTGACTTGAACATGAATATAGCAGTCTGAAATACATAATTGGCTGCTGGACCAGTATCATAACAATTATAAATAGCACAACACTAACTAGGAGATAATTTCTGGATATCTGCTCTCAGAGTCACCAACACTAGATCTTCTTCAATAAATATTTAATATTTTAATTTTAATTATAATTTACTATTTGATTTAATATTTAATTAGCATCATTAATATTTATGAAGATTGGAAAGAGCTGCATTGTGCCTTGATCAAATATGCAGGTGATCTAAAACTCTGTAGAGGAAAAAGATATGGCACTTGATACAATAGAATTATAGTGACAAAGAAACACTAGGAACCAAGTAGGAAACTGGAGGATTTTTGCAGTGTTTGTAAATACATGCGTGCATACATGTAGATATATATTGTAGAAATATGAACTACCTGTGTGCATATATATACATATATGTACACATCCACATACCTATATGCATACACACTTTAGCTGTTAAAATACCGTTTTGACACAAGCTGACTCTAGTTACAGTCTGACAACACTTGAACAGAAAATTCATACAAAGAAATCCACATAACTAAATGAGATAATGTAACCCAAAGAAAAAGACTCGGGGCTTAATTCTAAAGCACTACTGGAAGAAAGTCCCAATGATTCCAATTGAAGTGTACACAATTCAGAGACTGAGGTGATGTTTTGGGGCACAATGTGAGTGTAGCAACACAAAGAAAACAGAGACAAGAAATAAGAACATTCTGAGCAGCAAGATGAAAAAAGGGTAGCATTTTTTTGTGTCAAGTAAATATCAAATACAAAATATAAAGATTAACAAAACACAGAAGAAACAAAAGGCAGAGTAGAAATTTCTTTCATTTTTATCTGACCAATGAGGCATTGGTTTGATAACATCACTCAACGTCACTGGAAATATTAACCATGCAAACAGACTAAATTCTCTCATTAAAAGTTCCTAAATTTACCTCCCCTATCCTCAGTTGGACACCTTAAGTGGCAAGTTTTCAAGAAAAACTGTGATGGTAATGTGAATTATATTATAGTTCAGTGAAGAAAAACATATTTGTACTGAAAGACAAAATGTAAAGGGAAAGCACATCCTTTATACCCCTTCACATGCTTTTTCTAAATTTTGTCACTGTGATAATGGCATATTCTAAGCAGGGATAAAACAAATGTGATGATGTGATTTATGGCAAAGGCAGAGGCCTGATGCATCCCTAGAGCAGAAGCTGACCTAGATATAATTAATATTTTTTTGTCTTAAACCTAAGCCTAGAACACTAAAACAGCCTAACCACTAAGAGTACAGAAGGATTTTGTAACATTTTAACAATATGAATAACAAAACAAAGCAAAAAGCATTTTTGTAACACCGCTAAGTGTATATATATATTTATATGCATGTGTATACATATCACAAAGGGGCATACAGAAATTTTTGGTACAGCTGCACAAATGGGGTAGAGAAAAACATCTGCAAGCAACAAAATCTGCATGAAAGACAAAGCATGTAAAGCAGGCAGGAAAGATGTCCAAGGAAACCAAAATTACCTAGTTGAAAAAGCAGAAAGTGTTTCATAAAATCACTGTAATCCTGCAAAATAAGCAAGAAACATGCCTGGCAAAAGCCAGAATTCCAGGACCCCATAATAAAAAGAACTATGACAGGATGGTGTGAGAAGCATAAAATACTAAGGACAGAGGAAAGACTGCAGGCAAAAAAAGCCTCCTTCAGTTCCAACTTCCCTTGTTGAAGAGCTCTCAGCTCTGATCACTGTGATTTCTGTGACCAAGACCATCAAGGACTACAGCCATCAGTGGTAACCACACAGTATCAGGTTTTTTTACACTCAGCTAGTTTACAAGATTGTTAATAATACCTTGAATATGTGTTGATAATGATTGACAGTGATTAAGAACTAACCATTGCCAATGTGTATTGTTACTGAAAATCAATCTAATAAATTTATTGTTTTGCAGCTGGCCTTATTTATTGGCCCTCTGAAAGTGTTCCCATCGTGATTTCTAATTCTCCAATACACGCAAAGACACACAGATGTAACATATACACACACACGTGCATATACCCAGTTGGAACACTTTCCATGTTTATCTCCAATGATAACATTCTGTCATGACTGGAAAAATCCCAGGGAGTTTGCCACCATGTTTAAATCATTACTTAAAAATTGTTAAGGCTAATTATAAGCTGTTCCAAATTTTGCTCCAAAGAAAAGTCTGAACAGGGATAAGAAACTGTGGAAATGGAATATTAGCATAATTGGTAATGCAGCACCACATGAGGCAGAGACAATTAAATAAAAGCTCCTTCCTTCAGAAATACGAACCCAGTTTAAAAACAGTTATTCCTATCCACATCAAAACCAAGTCAGTCACATCTGTTTGTAACTGAAAAATGAAATGCAGAAACATACAGGACAGTTGAAATTTCATCAGCTACATTATTATGAAATAGTCTTTCTTTAGTTTGCTTTTTTAACTGGGTCAGTATGTTGTCAAGATAATGTTTAGCCCCAACCTGAGCTCAGTTAAACTCACAGAATATGATGTTTCAGCATTGTTGAAAGGTAATATGAACATATGTCCTAATACTCTTGTGCATGCCCTGTAGCAGTATGAGGAGGATACTGGTTATGTGTAGCAAATGCCAGTTTTCTTCAAGAAGGGGAGTCTCCTTTGGCTCAGAAACAGAGCAGACAGCATTCACTGGAAAGAAGGGCTTCATTCTTAGCCCATGAATGTGACCTTAACATGATTAATTAGGAAGTGGTGTATTCAGGTTGTCTTTCATGCTCCTAAAAAATGCATGGTAATCTCTGTCTAGAAGCGTCAAAAGGTCTTCATATGCTTCAGAACACATAATTTTCTACATTTAACATTTGTAAGGTCAGTCCAAAAACTATAAAATGAACTTGGTGAATACATAATAGTATCTTCTCTTTTCCCTTGTGTTGGCTGTTAATCCAACGGACAACGCAAGGCTGGTCTCATCTGCTACATATTCTTGACTTTCACTGTTAGTGATGAAAGGTTATAGACATAGATCTTAGCTGCAGAAAGTTTTGTGCTGTTCCCATTGTTTAACTTCGTACATGATTCTCAGATAATAATAAAATAAAAAGGTGGGAGGAATATAACATATTTAAGATATAAAAGGACAAGCAGGAGTTGTGTATAACTTACAGAAAAACAGAGAAACAAACATAAAAGCAAAAATAGAGATATGCTGCATCCCAACTTGAACATTATGCAAGAAGATCTAGTCTCTACCCATAAAATGAAAAAAGTTGTGAAAAATTATCCTCAAAATTCATCAATCTGCATGTGTCTCCAGCTAAATTAGCGTACGGTCCCAACCAAAAACCAGCAAAAGCTGCAAATGTTTTTCATATAAATTGAATCTGATCCAAATGTCCTGCTCATGATCAGCATGAATACTTAAGAATACTGTAAAATGTATTTATAACCTTAAATTCATGTTCACAGCACCATAGGGTGGGGTCCGAATGCTCAGAATTTCACAGTATCAGGTCTAAAGATTTGTGAAAAAGAAATGACTATTACATTTGGTATTAACAACCCCATAAAACTCGTTTCTTGTGCTAGAAGCTCACATTCATTTCAACTTAACATTAGCACTCTGACTTCACTCTAGGGGTTGAAAAAACCGATTATTTCATCCTATTCCCCTGTGGTCTACGTTCAAAAGTTAAGACTGTCCTCATGAAACAAATTCTCAATTAATGCTTCACTTTAATAATTTCCTAGAGGAGTCATTTTCCATAATATATTTGTTTCATGAGATATTGCTCTGCGGAAATGTGCTCTGTATGTTACTTCTAAAGATTTCTTCAAATAAACTGATTGATAGAGCAAGAACGTGAATTTTGTTACTTAAGCAGTTTCCTACACAAATTTTTACAAATTTTACAAATTTTTGGGATTTGGAAAAATTCCATTAAATATTTAACTTATTAAATGGGGGAAATTTACTTGTTTATTTACAGATTTCAACACCTTTGGAAAGTACAGCTTGCAAGTGTTGGGCCTGAAAAAGGCTTCCTTGGGCAGAGTCGTATGGAAGTTCCAAAGAACAAGACTTTTGGTAGATAACATAACACATTTAGTTAGTGTTACATTTGCTGCTTTAAATACTTGTAAGTTCTACTTCATATTTATGAACAATTTAACTAATATTCGTATGATATACCTCATTACCACATAAATACTTAAAATATTATAAACCTTCAAAATACAGTCTGTTTTTGGAAAGGTAAAGTATGGTCTAGGAATGAATATTAATATACTATCAATCCTTTTTTCTTGTAGATGAATGTTATCCTCAGCTAAAATTGAGGGTTTGCTCATGCAATAGCAAGATGAACAACACAGATGAATATATCACATCTGCAATGAATAAATAACAGCACAATGAGAAATGTTGTCCCAACATATCCTCCAGTGTCTGTTCATTTTTTAATCATTTGCCTTCATCTTTCCACAGATGTATTTGCAGAATTGAACCTCACATGAAAATTGAATTAATCTTCTGTATTTTCACGCTCATAGAATCTGACCAATTAACATAACCTCAAACCACTAAATACAAAACATTTGCTCTATGGAAGTTTCTCTTATCCACATGCCCATCTGCTCTTATGTGTGAGCAGAGACCACAATACAGAGACTGTAGAAGATTGTGTATACTCCAATCTCCTCAACTATATGAACACAAATTACTTGTGCTCCACAAAGAAATGGTGCATCTCTCAGCCTGCCTGCTTTACACCACATCATACCACCAAAACTAAATAAATATGAAAAAACCCCAATGTATTCAAATTGATGCAAAGGTCCTACTGTTCAGTCTCCAACTCACTTAACCTAAGCGTTTCCTTAAGTCTACATGAAATGGTGGAAAACAGATGCCGAGAGTATCTTTTTCTCTACATCATTTCATGAGATCCCACCTGGAGTACTACATTGAGCTCTGGGGCCCCCAACACAAGAAGGACATGGACCTGTTGGAGCCAGTCCAGAGAAGGGCCACGAAGAGGCCTGGAGCACCTCTCCTGTGAAGACAGGTTGAGAGTCGGGGTTGTTCAGCCTGGAGAAGAGAAGGCTCTGGGAAGACCTTATAGCAGCCTTCCAGTACCTAAGGGGGGGCGACAACAAAGCTGGAGAGGGACTGTTTACAAGGGTGTGTAGTGATAGGACAAGGGGAAATGGCTTCAAACTGAAAGAGGTAGATTTAGATTAGTTATTAGGAAGAAATTCTTCACTGTGAGGGTAGTGAGACACTGGAAGAGGTTGCCCAGAGTTGCTGTGGGTGCCCCATCCCTTGAAGCGTTCAAGGCCAGGTTGGATGGGGCTTTGAGCAACCTGGTCTTGTGGAAGGTATATGTAAAGAGAGGAGCCTGGGATTGCCCTGAGCAAAAAAAAAAAATCTATTTCTCCACATTTTCCATAAAATGACATCTCATTGTAAGTTACAAAAGTCTTTTTTTATCTTATGATACGGAAGCCATGAATGAAAGTTGGTGTTTTAGTCCAAATCTAAGGAAGATTTCTAACAACACAGAGTATGAGTTTTTAACAGGCTGATTGAGATCAGTGAGAACTTCAGTCATACAGAATGTCTGTATTCTACGTGTGACCAAATGATGGGAATGAAAAGTAATCTTTAATGTTAAAGCACAGTTTTCACAAAGGCTCTAGCAACACTTTTTTTTAATCCTAAAAAGGGTCTTTCTCATATTGCCACAGTATCTGATGTCCAGCTCTTCAAAGCCACTTAAGCATTGTGTGCTACAGAAATCAGTAGCAGTAGGCAACTAAATATAGGATTTACATTCCATTTCTTTGATGAATTAACACTGATTTGAAAAGTGCTCAAGTTCAAAGAAATAGAACTCAAAAAAGCTAGAAAAATAAGACTAGTAAAGCATTATACTACATGTAAATTCTAAAAATTCCCCTGAATTTATTGAAAATTAATTTAATAATTACTGTACTTTTGTAAGTTTTCATGTGATTCTTTTATAAGAGACATTTAGCATTTTTATTCAAGTTACTATCAAACATTCTGTATACGTGGTAATAATAATTAAATCAGGAATAACTCCTATTCCACTGTCTGCGTAAGGTGCCACAGGAACCCTTCTCTAAACTTCACTCCAGTATTTCTACTTGAAAATTAATGCTTTTGTATACATCTATTTCACCAAGGAAGAACAGCAAATTTGCTTCTAATGACAACATAATATGTTTTAGAAGAATGATTGTGCTTGGCACCAGCCTACAACCAGGTAAAAACACCACACAAAAATATATGCATCATTCATAGGGATAACTGCCTGGTGGTGTCTTAGAACGAGAACGTGGGCATCAATCATGACTTAGCTGCTTGGTAACATCAGCCAGTGTAACTGATTAATGAGCAGGAAAATGCAAACCCATGGCATGCCTCCTCTGCCAGGAGCAAAATTTCAGTACCTGCATTTCCCAGAGTTCAGTGACTGCTCTCCTTCCCACTCCTTTCATGGATCTATTCCTCCCTACAACATCTGAAAAGAATCTAAATAAAAATGTCTTTCCAAGAAATAAATGGCCTTTTCATACTAAAGTGAACAATGTTTAATACTCAGCTACGGCAACTAGGAACAATTCTGTAAGGAGTAAACCAAGAGATTTCCACTTACATCCACTTCTTCACATCCACTTTGGAGTAGATAATTTGAAGAAAAAATGTGGGCCAGATCTTGGGTACAACAGTCAGAGGAAAATAATTCTTCAGCTTCGAATCACTGCAAAAGCTTTACGTAGGAGTAAAAAAAATATTCTTAAGAAATTAAGTTATACTCCAATGCTTATATTTTTTCATTTAAAGAACACATTTTATTTATTAATAGTTTATAAAGTTTTTTGCAGTAGAATGGAACTTCTCTGTTATTTAATATGAATATATCATCTTTATTTTTTACTACGAAAGGAGGCACTAATATGTTTTGTTAATCAAATATTCTTTTGCCCACCTAAGCATTAACATGTGCTTTGCAGCATTTTTAAAGCTTCCACTTGATCCACAGTGACTGCATCAACTAAATCAAAGAAATCCTGTTCCGTGGCTTAAAACTTTGCATAGTATTAAAAGACAGGCTGTATCATATGATTTGATTATGATTATTTACCAGACTATTTATTAAATGCCCACATATCTGTCAAAGCAATTAATTCCATGTCAGTTCTTAGGGCAACAACAAAGATGATGTTAATAAGGTTCTATACAACAAGCTCAATTGGGTCATAAAAGCCATTGTAGCCAGTTACATCAAATATCCAGACAATCCCTTCAGTCACGAATAACATGCAGGATAAAATCCCAAGAAATTTCTGTAACACAGAAGAACTTCATGTGCAAAGAATAACTTCATATTTCAGAAGTTCTTTTTCTATGCTCTTCTTTTTTATGTTTGTAAAGCATAAATATTTCTTTCTAATATATCATACATATCTCTATATATATTATATCTCTATATATTCCTAATCAAGCAGTGATTAACATAGAGCTCTTCTGTTAAACAGGTTTGGTTTTTTTTAAAGCTTTCTTCCCATGTTCATTTGCTAGCATACAACAATGAATATAAGAAAAGGAACCTTGAGTAATGTTCTTAGTGAGCAACAGAGTACTGTAATAAGAAATAAGATGTAATAGATGTCACAGGAATAAATGAATATTCAGTAGGGAATGTGGAGGCATATATGCCTGAAAAAATAAACATAAAAAGAGGTAACAAGTATCACTTTTTAAAGTGATGCGTGGTTTGTAACATTTCTACTTTATAACACTCATGTTCAATTATCTCCGTTTATGTCAATTTTTTGTCAGATATTTTAGTATTAAGGAAATATTTTAACAAGATTTTTACAGCTTGATTACAGATGAAGATGGCTAAATTCACAACTGAATTTCAACAAGCAGCAATTTCAGTAACTGATAAGCGTATGCAAATAAAGAATGAGATTTTAACATGCATCAAATCGACTTCAATGTACTACTGGGAAATACGTTTTACAACCACTACCGAAGGTATAGAAAATTATTATTTCAAAGTAGCAAACACAATTGTAATTGTGGTTTACTTTCCAATATCAGGAGTTCACGGAGACAATATGAATTATTGTAGTTTCTACAACAATTTATCTGGAAGGATCTTTATATGTTCCTCTTCTGAGTTCTCTCTCCTAATAAGAGTCAAAGAGAACAAAATATCAGAAATTATCTCAAGAGAGTTGTATTTTTTTTGCTCCATCCCAGGGGAACAAAAGTCCTCCCCATTGGCTAAAAATAATCTCCTACTATGTGAAAAGCCAATAGTGGAGATTCAGGTACTATAGATTTCTCTTCACGGTTCCATTCCTCTGAATTTAGTTTTCTAAATCACTGGGGGCTTTTTACAATTTTACTCCTAGAGTAAAAAAAAAAAACCCAACATCCCCCCTAAAACACCTAAGGAATTTATGCTAATGCTTTCCCAATGTATGATTTTTCCTAGCATGTGTTATCTAGTACTTGATTCACATCCAATTCAAATTTTCCAAGCACTTAAACTAATTATACTTGTAATTCCAACCATTTTAAAATCAAAACTCTGTCTTAAAAACCATGATAGATAATGAAATGTGATAACAGTCTCAAATAGCCAAGAATCTTCAGACATTTTCATTTCATGACTCTGATTCTCAGAGCATGCTAAAGGTCACATGTGCTGGCCCAAAGATTTAATTTTTTATATCATTTATTTTCCTCTGATTTTCAGATGACACTTTAAAAAACACACTTCATTTCTTTATTCTAGTCAGATGACTGATAGTCCCTTAATAATTCCACTCACACTCTCCTTGATGTTTATATCTGTTAAATCTGTAGACTTTTACGAACAACATAGGTGTTTCAACTAGGACATGCATGTTTAACTTGCTTAATCTTTTCTCATAAATTATTCCCTTACTCTCCAAATAACTTTTCATGCAGTTTTCTAAACTTACTTCAATCTCCCTAATAAGCATCAATCTTGAAATGTTGATAGATAAGGAGCAACTCAGCCTTGCTGGAATCAACTTCTTGTAAATTACAGGAAGATACCAGGTATTGAACGTATGATTCTTCAGGAGCAAATACAATTCCTCAAAATTTTGGTCACAGGATCAGTCTGTATTAATTTTTATTCACTTGTGAATGCGATTACTTACACTGAAATGGGAATGGAGTGTCAAATACTCAGTAGAATGATAAAGAATGATATATAACAGGGAACATGCAGGAAAGGATGGTATTAATACTTCTCTCATTTAAAAGTTTTTCAGTTTAAAGCAGAACTAGTATATACACAGAGAGAACAGAATATTCATATACCTGTACTTAAAAAGTTAAAAACATGACAGAAAGTAGTGGAAAGGGATTCACCTTGGAATAAAAACTGAGCATGCCATATACATCAAAATAAAGGGGAATTTATAGAATGGACTAGCATTACCCATATTGGCTTACGGCAACTAGCAAAGGTAACAGCACCTGTGAAAATGTGATGGAACAGGCAAATAATCAACCTGGCAAATTTGCACGCTGACTTAGGCCAAACTGGCCTATTAGAGAAGAAAAATCCTGTGCAATGTAAATCTTCAATAAAATCTTATGTCAAATCCATAACTTGTTGGTCTGTAACCGCTCAAAACTTCATAGATACAGTGCTGCTTCTCCAAAATGTAAGCCAGAAAATGCAACAATTTAATTATTCTCATAAAAAAATAGCATATAAGAACTAAAGAGAATGCCACAGGTCTCATAGCCTGAAACAGCTGCAATTTTACAGAGAGAAAACATGACTCCTAGATGAAGGACTGAATTTTAGTCATGTATCTGTATGGTTCAAAGTACTGTTTCAGAGCACAGATTCCACAATTAATAAAAATGCATGAGTTTCTATTCAGATGATGAAAAATGAGAAATACTGAACTTTTCACTTTCCAATACAATTATGCAGTCAATGTATGCAGCCTGGAATCAGGTGAAGAAGTTTTTCCTCACATTCAGATGGAAATTCCTGTTCCACAAACTTCAGGTTGTGCCCGGTGCCCCTTGACCTGTCGCTGGGCACTACTGAAAGGAGCCTGGCCCCATCCTCTTGACACTCACCCTTAAAGATATTTGTAGACATTGCTAAGATCCCCTCTCAGTCTTCTTTTTTCCAGGCTACACAGCCCCAGCTCTCTCAGCCTTTCCTCATATGGGAGATGCCCCAGTCCACTGATCACCTTCACAGCCCTCTGCTAGACCCTCTCCAGTAGCTCCCTGTCTCTCTCTTGAACTGGGGAGCCCATAACTGGACACAGCATTCCAGATGTGGCCTCACTAGGGCAGAGAAGAGGGGGAGGATCACCTCCCTCAACCTGCTGGCCACACTCCTCCTCATACACCCCAGGGTACCATTGGCCTTCTTGGCCACCAGGGCACACTGCTGGCTCATGGGCAACTTGCTGCTCACCAGAACTCCCAAGTCCTTCTCTGCAGAGCTGCTGCCCTCCAGCAGGTCAGCCCCAACCTGTACTGGTGCATGGGATTGTTCCTCCCCAGGTGCAGGACCTTACACTTGCCTTTGTTGAACTTCATTTGGTTCCCCTCTGCCAAATTCTCACTGAATGGCAGCACAGCCTTCTGGTGTGTTAGTCACTCCTCCCAGTTTTGTATCATCAGCAAAATTGCTCATTCCATCACAGAAGGTTATCAGGTTGGTCAGGCATGGTTTCACCTTGGGGAATCCATATTGACTGGTTCTGATAACATCCTTTTCCTCCACATGCTTAGAGGTGACCTCCAGGATGAGCTGTTCCATCCCCTTCCCAGGGATGGAGGTGGGGCTTACTGGCCTATAGTTTCCTGGGTCTTCCTCCTTGCCCTTTTTGAAGATTGGAGTGACATTGGCTTTCCCTCAGTCCTCACACACCTCTTCTGACCTCCATGACTTTTCAAAGATGATGGAGAGTAGCTTGGCAATAACATCTGCCAGCTTCCTCAGCACTCAGGAGTGCATCACATGAGGGCCTGTGGATTTGTGGGTGTCAGGTTTGCTTAAGTGATGTCTAACATGATCCTTCTCAACCAAGGAAAAGTCTTCCTTTCTCCAGGCTTCCTCTTTTGCCTTGAGGGTCCACAAAACCAGAGGGCCGGCCTTGGCACTGAAGAGTGAAGCAAAGAAGGCATTCAGTAACTCTGCCTTCTCTGTGTCCTTCGTCACCAGGGCACCCACCTCATTCTGCAGCTGGCCCACATTTTCCCTAGTCACCCTTTTCCTATTGATGTACTTGAAGAACACCTTCTTGTTGTCCTTGACATCCCTTGCCAGATTTAATTCCAAATAGACCTTAGCCTTCCTTGTCACCTCCCTGCATGTTCTGACCACATCCCTATTTCTTCCCAAATGGCCTGTCCCTTTTTCCACATCCTGTAAACTTCCTTCTTCTATTTGAGTTTTGACTGAAGCTCCTTGCTCATCCACACAGGTGTCCTGTCCCCTTTGCTTGATTTCTTACTCATATGGATAAACCGATCTTGAGTTTGGAGGAAGTGATACTTGAATATTAGCCACCTCTCTTGGACCCCCCTACCTTCCAGAGCCCTAACCCATGGGATTCCTCCAAGTAGGTCCTTGAAGAGGCCAAAGTTAGCTCTCCTGAAGTTAAGTGTTGCAATGCTACTTATTGCCCTATTCTTCCTCATGGAGATATGACTGAAGTAAGTGTTACAATTCATACTAAAATGTAAGAAATTATGCTGCCACTTAAGAAAAAGGGAGAAAGAATAAAAGAGCAAGACCAGGTTTTAAAATGCTTATATCTTTTTAAGTGAAGAAACCCCAAAACTGTATTGTAGGAGCAATCTTACTATAGCAAATATATTAACACAACCCTAAGAACTCTTACCCAGAAGTAAAGGCTTTAAACATAGTCACTCACTTTGTATCCCAGATTTTCTTTTATATACTTAAGTTTCTAAAAAATTCTGCACAGCAGCACATGTTCAATTGCACCGAGGTCTATTTCAGACAGAATTGACTCTAGTTTGTCAGAGATCTTGCCATCTTAGTAGGCCTAAGGATTCAAGATGCCTTTTGTGTATATGCATATATTCTAAGCACACATCATCTTTGTGATACACTTTCCTTGTTTTCGTGGGTTTGTCTCTAAAAACATCAAATGAACTATACGGTATCTATGTCTTTTGGAGGTAATACTGCATAAAAAGAGCTACAAGTTTTACCTTCTTTTAATATTTTTCTTATACTCATGTCAATAAAGTTACGTTACATCCTATCAGATTAAGAAATCAAGATGGTAAAACAATGAAATATGGAGAGGTTCACTGAATGTCTTTATAATAAGAAACTCTCATCAGCAGACTCAGGAGAATTATTGTATTGTCTTCTGCCATCTCAGTGTGGTTACTGTATGTGAGTCATTTATAGTCCATTAACAAGGGCCAGTGTCTCAGCAGGAGTAAACTGAAGTGAATGAAGCTATACTATAGCTGCTAAGCATCTGTTACTGAATGTTTAAATCAGTTATTTCCAAATGGTGAGTTAATTACTGAGTTTTGTCCTTTTTTTTCCTCCTCATCATGCAGGTAAGAATGAACATTCTCAAATGTTTTGAAGTTAGTCATAATTTCTTTTTTAAAGTGACTTACTCCTGATCTGCATTTAGGGATTCAAAATGCAGATGAAAAAATTTATGGTAGAAAATTATCCTATAACTGATTAAGCTAATTCAGCTACTCCAGAGGCATGCATTTCAAATTATATAGTTGTTCCTAATAATCAGAGCAAATGATAATGTGATCAGTCACAAAAATGATGCAATCAGAGCACCCTGTTACACAGTCACTTTGTTCCCCTTAAGATTTCATTCTCCTCTCTCAAAAATCTTGGAATGAGAATGACCCACTTCCAAACTTCAGAAGTGGAGACATCTCTATGCCAGCTTATAATAGATCAGTTGTTCACTGACCTGACCTGTTCTGAGAAAGGTCTTTTTCTCTTCCTTGGCTAGAAAAGTAGCTGTCAGAAGGATATATTTAAACAGACATTTTTATAAATTTATACTCCTCTTGACTACCTGTTACAGCTCATACTAATTTCTTCAGGTGCACATAGTGGTTAAACCGTTGATAACTGCAATTCTTATTTCAGATTTGGGAAAGACAGGATTAAACTCTTCAGAAAGATTTGGGATCAAATGCTGTACTCTAGCCAGAAAAATGTTAAATCTTGGGAGAAGCTGAAATCATGAAGAACCTTTCTACCTCATTTGTTTCTGCCCCTTTTACCACCTGGTGATCATCTTGGAAAAGTACTGACTTACCCACTTTGAGAACTAAAAAAACTCATGGAATTCAGCTGAAACAGACCAAGAACAATATGCAGAATTTTAGTAAATACACACGAGTTTGCTTAGCAACTTAGCCATTTTGTAGAATGATCTGAAGTGATTTTAAACACAAGTTACTACTGTACACAAGATTCCATACTACCTCTTTCCCCCCTCCTGTTAGGATAGTCCTTTAGTAGCTTTAGACAGCCGCGCTCCTTTTTTTCAGAATTTGTTGTAGAGAAGACATATGGCTTGTTTTGTTAAAAAATTTCATTTCAGTGACTCTTGGACTGTGATAGCTGAAACAACAAAATACATGAAATTGAGGCCTATATTTGCTATAAATTCCCTTAAGGTTCAGGGACAGGTCTATCAGGTTACGCCTATCTTTGTGAGGGAATAACGCGTGAAAGCCAGCAACTGCAACACTAACTCAGAAAAGACTGAGTCACAGAATCAAGCCTCACAGGATTTGTGTGTGATTTGATGTTTTTGGTCCATGGAAAGCTAAAACTGTATTAGGTAAGTAAATCCTTATCTGATTAGGAACAGTCTTATAATTGACGTAAGTTATGGATCAATTGCAATTATGAATGCAGAGCTATCTTCTATAATACCATGTTTTGTCTAGGTGTCTGTCTTCTAATTTATGTAGTTCTCTCAAATAGATGCAAGAGGTCTCTAACTTTCTGGTGATCAGAAACAAAGGATCATCTTTGCGCATGTTGTTTCTGCCAACAAAGATATTTATTGTTGGATAATCCCCTCCCAGTGGCTAGCGCACATGTTGGAAAGCGTATTTTTGAACAATGCATAAAAGAGTCCCTTAAAGGAAAAAAAAAAACCAATACTGTTGGTAATGCATCAACTACAGGAGGTAAAATAGAGGGGTTTTTTCTTTCACTTGTGAATACTGTATTATAAAATGTATATATGTATTTTTACAAAAAATAATTCTTCAAACAATATATGCAAATAAGTACCAGAGGGACACTGCTTTCTTTTTAGAAATAGCACAGAAAATGAGCAATACATCTAAAGATTATTGTAGGTGCATTGAGGGTAGAAAAGAGGGAAAAACAGGTAAATACAAAGTGACTGTGTTTTCAAGGGAAGAGAGATATTTTTGTGGCAAATCCACGACGAAGCTCAATAGCAAGATAATGTTGACACTAAAAAGTAATTTTTAAATTCACACTTACCATCTATTGAGATAAACAGAGCTTATGAATTCTGTCAGTCTCATCTCAAAAAAAGACTAACTTGCATGGCTTTACATTTCTCTCTTTTGATTTTGAGTTTTCTTAGTGGCATTAAGGACTGGAAACCTGTTGTTTGTTTGTTAAGAGCAAGTACTTTTCAGGAAATAAAAGGAGTGGCCATAAAAAACTATTACCGGATGTACAAATATCTAAGTGCCCAACTGTTTTGAAAAGTAAATAAATGTAAATCATTACATAAAAAGAAACTTTTTTTTTCCCCCCCAGCTAATTGTCTTGTATCAACAATATAAATTAAGGTCTCCAAACGACAGCAAATATTTACTGGTTGCATCACCTGTGTGGGTTCTGCCCAGTGATCATTCCAGACTAATTTAAGCAAAGGCTTAAGCTAATTGTCTTCACTGACAGCTGTTTTCTTTTGAACTTGTGTACTAGTTTGACCCTGATTCCTCCTTTGTCCCCAACACAGTCCTGGACTCTGAAACTCCTACAGCCCCAACGGGCAGGCAGAACCATAGTTCTACTTCATCTACTTCAGATTTCCCATGGCAAAAAAAACCCTACAAGTCTTTACCTGTGATCAGTATTATTTTATTCTTCCATTAATGACACAGATAGTGGGACTGAGTTTAACTATTTAAATGCCATGTTACAGAATTCCTGAACTAATTGTAGTTTCTGAATATTTAGTAATCCTCAACAGATTTCCTCCTCATGAACTTGTCCAGTCTACCTTTGAAACCATGTAAAGCATCCACAGTAAGTTGTATAGATTTACTGCATATGGTATGAAGAACCACCACCCTTGGCTCAGTTTGCTTCATCTTTGGCATCCTAGTTATTGTATTAGACACTGACCACCTAATTCCTACCCATCATCTCTATTTCACTCTCCTCTTTGCAGATCTCTATTACACCATCACATAGTAATTTTCTTTATAGCTTGACGGTTCACTTCACAGATGACAAATCACTTTTTAATCTATAAAAATTCTGCTCTCCTAGTTCAATTCAGAAAAAAAAAAAAGACTGGGGTGTATGGGTTTACAACTACTTTTTCAAGGAACAAAATTTGGGGTTTGCATTTCTTCCTATTGACATTTTGTTTTGTCAAGGATGAGAATGGAAAAATAGAATATCAATACAGCTTTGTATGCAGACCTAAAAGCTACTCATCATTCTTAGTAAGTACATATAATTTATCACAATTCGTTAGTCATTCAATAACTGCTATGAAACTGGAAGGAATACTTGCCATACAGCAGCATTTAGCAAAAGCAAGGATCCAACATACGACTAAGCACATTTGACAAAACGTTCCTGTGAAATAACTAACACAAAGGTTCTTTTGTCTGGTTATTGTGCTAAAACATGCTCAATATTGGCTGATCCTAGCACAAAAATGACCATTTCTAGTCTTAAAAAGAAATTTGTATTGCAGTTCCTATAAACCAACTTGTTCATGAAGAGGAAAAACAAGAGTTCTCCTCCTTTGTTTCAAAACTAAGGTGCACAGTATCAGACTGAGTTATTGTTTCAGATAAATATCCCTGCTTTAACTTTATTGAAATAAGAAAAGGCATTACATTAAAGAATGTATTTTTTAAGAAACAAAACTTAGTAAACTTTTGAAAGATTTATAAACTAAAGATACAGATTGTTTCTTTCTTTTCCTCTTCAAAAAGAAGTATTTTAGTAGAGAAAATCATTGAAAGAAAGAAAAGAAAAAAAAGGAACAGTGTCTAGCCAAAGTGCAGATAAAACAGTTAACACTTGGATCTCACTAGAATTTTAGACTTACAAAATCTGGAACATCTTGGCTGTTGTTAAGTACATTGTCATAAGAAATCAGCAGCTGAACTCAGAAATGGTGGGGACATTTCCAGGCTATTTAAATAAAATATTAGTTTTAATGGCAATTGCTCTCTAGAATTATTGGAGGTTTTTTTGTTGTTTTACACCTTTATCAATAGTTTTATTCTGTTGATCACTCTCTAAAAAAAGGACTGAGACCCACCAACATTTTTACATGTGTATTAAGAATTTTTACAGTCCCCCTTAGATTTATGCCCAATGCGTGTTGCTGACTGTTTGAATGCCAGTTTGCAAATCCAAATCGTTCTGATTCTACATAACTTGACAGATGCATAGAGGGTGCATGGAACTTTAAATATACTATTTCTAGAGAAAGAGACGTAGCAACAAGAAGCACATCACAGCCACCTGAATCTGGTTACAATAACATGGACCTCAGACATATCTGGAAAAACTCAAGAGAATCATCCTCTGTAACTTAACTGCATACTGCCTATGAAAAAACATCATTCTGTTTAGTGCAGCTACAATTTTTCAAGCTATCCAGAAACCTAAAACAAAAGTCTGAAAGCATTAAAAAAAGGAAAATTGAAAGCTATATCAAATAGAAAGGGAGGTGTTAGAAGAAGAAGGGAGTATGTGTTGGGTCAAAATGCAATTTTCAGACTGTGAAACTGAACACTAAAAAATTATAGAGTACTTAACTAATGCATCAATAACATTGTTACAAAAGTTTTACAACTCAATACAATAAACATGGCATCTGTGTGATACAAGAGAGCCTTGCATAAAGCCTATAGTTCCAAAGCCTTTTCTACGTAAAGTAGAAGGATTTACTACACGAGATGTCCTAAAACTCCTTTATACAACATCAGTCTTCCTCAGACCCATTTTCCAATTTAAAATAAAAAGAAAAAAAGGGGGAAAAATAAAGAAGAAGAAAGATAAAGCAGTGTAAAAGAGGTGCCTTCTATTTCAGCTGTCCTGTCCTTGCCTGCTCCTGTCTATCATTGTATGAGTGAATATCAGTGAAGATTTAAATCAATGTTCTGTTTCTGTTTTTAAAGGAAAACTACAACGTTTTGGATAACAAAACCTGTTGTGTTAGAAAGTATCTCAGACAACCCTATAACATACTTTTATCTACGGAATCAGCACAGTGACCATGATCATACTAAGCATCGTTAAAGCGTTTATTCTTTATAAAGGCAACATTAAAGACTCCTTCTGTGTGTCGTGGTTTAACCCCAGCTGGCAAATAAGCACCATGCAGTCGCTCACTCACTCCCCCTCTCCCCTGGAGAATTGTGAAAAAGGTAAAATTTGTGGGTTGAGATAAGAACAATTTAGTAATTGAAATAAAATAATAACAACAATTGTAATGAAAAGGAGAGAGAGGGAAAGAGGAACAAAATACCAACAGAAAAAAACCCCACCCATGTGATGCACAATACAATTGCTCACCACCCGCTGACCAATGCCCAGCCAGCTTCCAAGCAGCGATTGCAAGGTCCCAGCCAACTCCTCTAGTTTACATACTCAGCATGATGTTCTATGGTATGGAATATCCCTTTGGCTAGTTCAGGTCAGCTCTCCTGGCAGTATCTCCTCCCAGTTTCTTGTGCCTCTCCAGCCTTCTAGCTGGCAGGGCCTAACAAAGTGAAAAGTCCTTGGCTGGGTATAAACATTACAACTAAAACCATCAGTGCGTTACCAACATTACCCTCATGCTAAATCCAAAACATGGCATTGTACTAGCTACTGAAAAGAAAATTAACTCTAACTTAACTGAAACCAGTTGTAACTATGTTACATGATAATTTATTTCATAAGGTAAAGCAACTACTTTGTTCTTTACAGTTAGTAGAGCACAGTTATTTAATATTTATCTTGACTTCCTTAACAGCTGGAGGAGAAAACCAGCAACTTAAGCGAGATTCATCCTGTCCTGAGATAAAATGCATGAATCGTGTCAGATGAACAGTCCTCTAGAAGTGTGTAGTTAGTTCCACTGCTTGTAAAGAGCGTTTAGATAAAAGGCTTGGGTACAGACACCTACATTATAGGTACATGAAGCAGATTGTATGAATCTCAGTCTTTTACATCAGGTTTTCTATTTTATTACAAAAAGTACTACCTATAAAAGCCTCTTAATCAGTTAATCTTCGTAAAATGTCAAAACCCCTCTGACAAGGTCTCTAAGTGAAAACTACCGTTCTGTGTAACCTAAATCTATAACACCACCTATAATCTGCTTTAAGTTGCTATTATTTGTATACAAGTCACAGAGCTGAGTGGAGGTAGTAGGCTTTGCTATGAAATCATCAAATCCTTGATATGCTGACTCTCATGCATTTATTTTGTTTTTTGCTTTACTTACGAAAACAACAGAAAGACTAAGAAATTTATTTGACTTTCAAAGGTGTTACTTTTAAAAGCTGCTTTATAAATGCTGATGTTGTAAAAGCTGTAATAAAGTTGTTTGCTACTCCTATATTTTAACCTTAGCCAAGTTTAAAGCCATTGTATGCATTACTGCATAAACTCTAACTGCAGTAAAAGACAAAGACTACCATCTGATTCTGCTCTTTCCATTTATCCACAGATCTTACAGAGTTCAATGAGTTTCTTTGATACAGCTCCCACTGGCAGGCTAATGAACCTTTTTTTCTAATAATATGGATGTGAGCCTTCCATTTCATGCTGAGAATTTTTTGCAGCAGTTTCAATTCTTTATTCTCACCAAAATAGCCCTTGTTTTTCCTTTTCTGCTAATTGCAGTTGCTATCACAGCTATTATTTTTGTTTTTTCTTTTTAAGTTGACATACTATTCTTTCAAGATATTTTAAGTGATTTGAATTATCCTCTTTTTTTTTGACCTACAGAGATTTATAGTGTATGCTTCTGTATTTTATTCTTAAACTTCAATTCTGCAGATTCTTTTGTAAAGGCTTATCAGAAGCTGAGAACTATAGAACCAAGTAAATTAAATAGCAAGCACATCCAGCATGGCAAGCTGTCAATTATTCTGTTTTTTGTATAAAGCGCTGCATTCAGGCTTTGGTTAAACCGTTTTTTCCGAACGTAGCCAAGTCTCTTTATCTGTGCGGAGTGCGATTACAGACGTACATGTCAACCACTACTGCCTGTTCACCCAGAGTCCTACAGCTAGCAAAGATCCAGAAATAGGCCAGGTTAGCAGGAATGGCAAATTGAAGTGACTGGAAATTCACTGCTGTAGCGCTTGATAAAGAGCATCCAGCAATGCAAGAATTTAGAAAATTCAAAAATACTTTCTCACATTCAACCAGCTCCCCAGAGAACCCAAAGTTTTTTTGAAAGGCATATGCTTGATTAGACGCATAGCTATTCTTCAAGCTTCTCTCCCCTTCTGCCAGTACCAATTAAAGCATTTTCATTGTTTTTCATGTATGTTTTGTGATACTTCAATATTCATAATATATCACTAATGAAAGGACACAAAATAATGTTAAGAGAGATTTTGCAAGGGTGAGGATCTTGTGTTATTTTGTTACTAATGCATCATGAGTACTGAAACTTGACAGGAGATTCTGAACACAAAAAATATATTCGTAACATTTTTCTATGCCAAAACCTTCAGGGAGGACCTGAAGAGAAAGTAGGTACAGAAATAGCAAGTGTGGCCAGAGTTTTCAACTGACTAGTGACCTGAGATAACCTGAAGGGAACCATTTCAAATACTGGTAGCTACTCCCTCAAACAGGCTTTTAAAGGTGTCCTAAGCAGACTCCTAAAACAGGTGGTTGTTGAAACTGCAAGTCAGAAGGCCGTCCAAACTTTCTACTACTATGCCAAACCTAGATAAAATTGTTGCTCTGCTCAGGAAATATAGGGACTACTTTCTTGTAGCTTTCAAAGGATTCAAAATCTTTTTGAAGTAAGAGAGATAAGACCATAGACTCAGTTTTCTCTAAACTGAAAGCAGAACTCAGCTGATAAGAAAAAGTAAAGCAGAGGCTAGAAGAATACATAGAGGTCTGCATTCTTGGAATGTTCAGGCAAAATTATACAGCACAAATCATCTCAGAACTGTCACTGTACACACATTGCAAAGTTTCAGTTCAAATCACTTGCATGATGCAGTATCTAGTAAATTATCAGCTGAGGTTTACACACAGGGGGTTTTACTGGCACATAGAATTAGTACCTTGTGTTTCTATTGTGTTGCAGGTTTTCTTCTGAGAACTATCCAAGAACTAACAAGAATGAAAATCAGCAGATCACCACCGTTGTCTCATATAGCCTCCTCTGTGCAAGGTCTCAGTGTAATTCATGCTCATGACAGAAAAGACCACTATCAACCAGTAAGACAGATAACAACAACTTTCTTTGTTTCATTTTTACTCTAATTTAGATAGATGCCTTTAAAATCAGCTGTGGATGCTGTAGGCTGATATCCCCACTGACTTTGATGAAACCTTGATAGAGTGATAAAAGAATTTTTCCATCAAAGTTACCATGCCACAAACAGCAAAGATCCTGGAGCTTTTTATATTTAGAAAATGAGCAGCCACAGGAATGCTACCGGTTTCACTACAGACCCTCAAAAGAGTTCAACAAACATCATTAAAGCAAATCTCACTGTGCCAGTTCTTAAACATAGTACATACTTTTACCTTTGAGTTCAAAGCAACATCTAGAACCCTTTTAAAAAGATAAGGTTCAGTGAGTCTCATTAGTGAGTTCTTAAAGCAACAGATATTGCTGCGTGTATCCTCAGGGAAGCTATCTAAAAAAGCATAAGAAGGTTTGTCCAGAACCCAGTATAAGGGAGTAGAGAATGTACTGCAGTTTAAACTGGTAACCAGAGATCATTAGGCTAATTAAAACATGTTGATCTAACAGGATTCTAAACAGCGAGATATCAATATAGGCAAGGTATGCTGTGCAGATCAGAGGTGCTCTCATTATCTGACAGATATGTTAAACAGGGTAGTTCACACCCACGCAGAGGTTTCATTCTCAGAAATAATGAAAAGATCCTAAACTGCATTATTATATTCAGTTGCAGTCCTTTATACTTGTAAAAATCTCAAATTTGTACTAACTATTTGCCCCTTCGAGGACTGTGGATCCTATCCAAATACAGTGAAGATATCACACACACTTCTGTCTGTATAAGTGAAATTTATAGATGCCTATGACAATTTCAGCAAGACAGGATCATTCTCATGATACTCATAATCTCCAGAGTTCCTTGGCTAACCTCTTGTTGAATCTGTATATACAGAGACAGAAATAAGTTATGTAATTATCTCTCTTACATTTGAACAAACTTTAGCTTTGATTTCCATGCTTGCACAGAATTTATCTTTCAATGTGTGTACTGAAGTCTACCCACCTGTCTGCCAGACTTAGTAAACAACAGGTTTATTACCATATTAAATATTGGTCCTTTCACATGTGCATCTGCATTCAGTAAAAAGAGAAAAGATCAAGTATGCCCAAGAAGAATGCTTCTCAAACTGATTTGGTTTAGCTGGAAACAAAGACCATCCCTTAGAAAATTCCCCAAGCAGCACATACTAACGCAAATATCTTCATCGTATGGGAGCACAGTAGTAAGAACACCTGACCCGCCAGATTCTCTTCAGAACTTAGTACTTTCCTTAAAAAAATATGGCAATCTAAGCTAATTCTTTGTAAGTTCGTAATCAACATGCCTGCTCAGTAAATGGTGCTTGCAGAGTATTTTGAGTGAAAATGTTCATGAAGCTTACGTTTAAAAATCAGCACTTGAACATTTGACATGAAACTTCTGCTCAGGTTAAAAACCATTTTATGTAAAACTGAATGTCCATTTTTGTTTTCATTTCAGGTTTAAAAATTTAGCTAATGAAAATGGCAAACATATGCTGTTATTCTACTGTGCATTATTCTGGTTTACAGTTAAAGCAGATAACCTGATGAGCTTTATGACTTTGATTGTGACATTATTCATTGTTTTTGTTTTGAGCTCTCCTTCTTTAAGTGCTGCATCAAAATATTTGACATTATCTTACATCATCCAGGTAAAACAAATTATTCACAGGTTAACCTTGCTGTTAAGTTGTGTTGTTACATGTAATTTTCTTATTCTAACCACTGTTTATACCACACAGTTCAAGATTAATTCTCTTGGGCCACATTCTATCCTACTTATATTCAGACAGAATTTTGCAGGCGTGCCAAGGTACAGCAACGAAAAGGAGGGGTGTAGAAGTCTGTACTTTGCAAATAGTTCCTGTACAACACGAAGTTATACATGTAGCTAATTTATATGCCATTGTTACTGAATATGTATTTCATTTCACATTAATGCCCTTCTATAGCTTGTTAAACGCACTTGTAATATCCTTCCAAAATGAGCCTGGAAAAATTTCACTAAGGGTAAAGCAGAGACTGTATTTTCTTTTTGTATCTGTATCACATTTAGTACAGTACGCAGTAAATCTGATTACTTCGTGTACTGCTAAAAAAAAAAAGTAACTGTTCTAAACATGGATGTTTAGCTCATGTAAACATATCTCATTTTTTTAGAATGCAGAAGAAAAATATGAATCTCAGTTTGTTTCATTGAATAAAAGGAATTAGAATTCTTCCTTCAAAATAAATAAAGTGTGTTAGTTTTGTCTTCATCATCATCATTGTACAACCTCAGGTTAGTGCTTCAAGTTGGGGGGTTTCCAGTTTTTGTTTTTGGGTTTATTTTGGTTCTTTTTTTAATAATTTTTCTGTCTCCAAGTATTTCAAATCATAATAAAAACTTGGTATGCAATAAATATTTTTTCCATCTTTGCCTTTTTTCACCTCAGTCTTACTTCTATTTAATATTTAAAATTCAAACATTACTCAAAATTAGCATAGAGAAATGAACACACTATAGTAGCATTACTACTTGATTGTTAATGTTGTTACAATATACATATATTTAGTTAAAATTTCACACTAAATATACTGTCTATTCCCTTCAATAACTATGCAGTATCTCCTTAAAATGAGAGGAGAGGCCAGAAAAACACAGGACTTCACATCAAACTGTGAAAGATACTTTCCTAGCTACTGCAGCTTGGCAGTCTCCACAGGCAGTTCTAATAGCTTGGAAATTGCCTCTGGGTCTATCACTGAATTCTATTGTTGATAAGCTTTTGTATTGCTTCTTTCTTAAGCAGCCTTTTACTTTGATTAGTCACTTCTCTTTCCTCAACAGAGCCATTACAGACAAAAAAGAACAAAAGGTGATTTTCCAGTAATTATATCAGTGGGTTTTTTTCTGGTTAAATTATGACTTCTCCAGGTGTGTGTGTGTGAGAACAGGAACTGAGACAGACTCAAAATCCACTTCAGTTGAAGACATAACGGATTGTGCCTTGGTAAGACCTACCTGTAGAAGTGGCAGCAGGACCACAGTTTATACAGATATTTTAAATTCTGTTGAAAAGTAATAGTATTATTAAAGACATTCTGCATGCTTTAAATAACATACAGTCTAGAAGCTTCATCTTTAATTACACACAAACTACAAAGAATGTTGCCTATTCAGCAAGTAACGACAAGATTATCCTAGCACGTTGGTGTTTGTTTGCCACTCACAGCTGAATGAACATCACAGGTTAAATCAAGTTTTATTATCTTTAGTTAATAAAAAAATTTAAGAACTTGTGCATTTTCATGGACATGAGTTGTGGAACTGGCTAATCCAACATGTAAATTGTCCTGTAACAGCAGAATTAACTGTGTAGGCTCAATTTTTACATTGGTCCTCTAATACATTAATGCTCTTTTCTTAAAATTAGAAACCTTCTGAGTAGCTTTCAGCAAAATTTCAAAGAATACCCCTATTTTAAACCATTTTTAATATTACTAGTGGACTTATTAACACATTCAGAGAGCCAAAAAAGAATAAGTAGCATGAACAAATCTCATACACCTCAAAATCATACATTCTTCTCACACATTCCAAATGATCAATGTGTCATAATGATAGGATGGCAAAGAGACATAAATGTTAGCATCTTGCAGTCATGCCAATTATAGTCTACTTTATTTGTAGGAAATAGAGCACAGATACTGAGTCAGAGGTCTGCCAGTGTAGCCACCCACCAACTATGGCCTGTATGTGTTATAAATAACTATTTTATATATAACATATCTTACAACAATATTTTACATATTTCCTGCAGACAAGTCTTCAGTACGTGTAAGCACTGCTTTGACTAGTAGAGCCAACTGCTGGTTGTGAACATCTGTACAATTACTTTGCAAGACCTAAGAACAAGATCATCTGTCATTCTTCAATATGCCATTCTGTTCATAGGTACAATAAGGTAGTTGTTTTTATGATTAAACACTCATACTTTTCCCCCAAAGAAATAAAAAAAAATTGTAATATTCTATTTTTAGCTATGCTAAAATTTCCACTGCTATAAAAGAAGCTTAAAGCTCTGAGATGTGAGTACCATTTTTTTTTCTAGTAATAGCTCAGCTAACACTGAGATCCAAACTCACTTACACAGTTCTAAGATGAAGACTGTATGTGAAAAACAAATCAAAGCAAATAGAAGGTTGGAGAAAGGAAGTACTAATTCTCATTACAGATTGGAAACAGGGATAGATCAAGTGATGTGGTCAAGACAAAGCTGGAAACTAAACCCAAATCTCATGATCATTTGGCCTAGGCATCCACAATGAATTACATTTTTTGAGAACTATATAAAGCACAAACTATTTAAAACTATTTGAAATATCCTCGTTTTTATAGTAGAATTATTTTTTAATTATGGATGAGTGAACCATTTAAAAAACTTTCTCCCTTCAGTAAAAAATGTGTCACCACGTACTACAAAAAATTGGGGTGAATAGATGCCATTTCAAACTGAGCTCTCACATCTTCTCTAGCAGCCTTTTTTCCCATTACAATGGATGCTCACTCTTCGACTGTACTAGCCTATCCGAAATGTTACTCTAGCACAGTCTCTGGCTTTTCAGCAGCTTCAGGTGAGCACAACTGTTCTTGAACCTCCCTTCAGAACACCAATGGCATCTGAACACATAATGAATTAATGAATGCCTGGTCTCTATTCACTAGTGTTTTGTTTGGTTTTTTTTTCCTTAAACTCTTCTCCACTTACCCTCAGTACCCACTCCATTTTCAAGACAATCAGTGTCACCTTTCATACTATTATGTAGTCTTGGAATACCTTACACAATTTGTTAACAAAGTTACCATTATAACGTTTGTAAATCTACCTTTATAATATGCCATCTTTTTCCAGAAAAATAATTAAACAGGTAAATGCAGCCAGATTGCTTATAGGAAGCTAGTATACTTTATAAAAATATAGCTTTTTCCTTAGAATAGTAATGATTCCCAAAGTGTTTATACTGAGACACTGGAAAAACAGGCCTTTTTTTTTCCCCTATTAAGTTCTGTAAGTACTTGACTACAGAAAAATTTGGAGTAGAAAAATATTAATGAAAATATCATATTATAAAAGTTAAAATGACTGGCCAAATAACCATGCAAACAAATATTTAAAGATAACTGGTAGCAATCTGGCTCTACTGTACTGCATTTTGCCTTATTGTAAAGGCACTCTCTCTCTCTCTCTCTCAGCTACAGTTTAGATCCTTTCGGCAACTGCACAGATGATCAGATCTGGCAAGCACTTCAAAAAACTTTTATGAAAGATACAGCAGGTATTTTGGGATTTCAGAGTTTAGTTTCTGATAAAAGTACTAAAATAAATTATGGCATATAATTATTCATGAAGGCTATAACAACAATACTGAATGTGTACTCTCACTAGTGGGAGTATACTATAACTAAATTGTGCTTTCCTCCTTTCTTCTTTATGTGGTACAATATAGCTAGAGATACATGACACAACGAATTATAAAATCAAACACACACACACACAATGGAGCACAACCAGTAAAACCTACAATCAGCTATTGAAAATGGAGGGGCACAGCAGCTACTTTGCCTGGCAAGAGCACCACTTAAAATGCAAAAGTAATTGAACTGAATTTGAATTTAGTTGAGTAAGAAATCTGACCCCTATAAATATCTGAAGCTTCAAATCAAATTCCGAATCAATGTTGCATACAATTCCACAGTTTAATCACACTGAAAGGTGCGCAGTGTTGCAGCACTGGTCCTCACCTCATGTATAGTATTTTTCTTAAACTGCATGAATTATGTAGGATTAAAATTATACAACACAAGTTGCTTAAATATGAAAATTGTTTAATCAAACTGAAATTCACTGCTGATTGCTCCAAATCCTCTTAATGTTTCCAGATGCCAATATTTGCCCTGTTTCTTTTATGGTAGGGATACACAGATTACCAGCCAAGCCCCCATCAGCTTCACAGACAGCAAGAGTCATGCTCTGAGCAGCTAGCAGGAGGGCTCATAGGAAAACCAGGTTTAGCAAAAGCTCTCTAGGGTTTCTCATTTATTTACAGGATATTTGTTCAACCAAACTGACACGCAGACCAGCAAAGCCGCCAACTGTATTCCCTTCATGCGGCTGTGCAGCCTGTAAACTCCATGCAAACAGAACCATTATTACATTTCTTCTTCTGATTTTTGCTTATCCTCCCTCAGGGCTACTCAAGCCCTTTTCAAGTTTTGAGCCTCAGCAGACATAGCTGGAACAGCCTGCTTCAGATCAGGGAGGCCTCCCCCGCTGAAAATCTTAAATCTTCTCCTGACATTTAGTACTTCAGTCCAAAGTGGAGCATGGCTTTTCCCTATGGCACTGACTGGCAAACAGTCCACAGTATTACCATCTCCAGGAAACAGCAAATGACTCATGTTCATTAAGGTGGTACCGTTTCTAGTCTGGTACACATACCATTGAAGCAGATTTCTGTTGCTGGATACAGAGCAGGAGGTGGTGTGCAAGGAATAAAGATTTTCTTTTTTTAAAAAAAAAAGGGTAATTTTGTCTCTGAACTCTAATAAGGCAGCGGAGGCAGTCTTTTTAGATGTACAACATATCTTTTAAATTTCAAAAGCCAGCTCTACTGTTTTAATGCACTTCTGTTCACTTCTGTTTAACATTGTAGTTTTATTTTTGGTTTTCTACTCATACTAATTATATGAAAGGTATGCTACGTGTAACTTAATAATTCTCTTTATCAATCCATTAGCAGTTATGGAAGAAAAGTCCAATTTCAACAAAATGAACATTCCTGAATTACAAATCAAACCCCCCAAAAGACAAACCTGAATGCTAGAAACCTGCTGCATGTATATAGACTGATGTGACCTGACTGCACACAGATAATATGTACAAATATTACAGGGTTTGCCATTTATCAGTCAGAGTCCCACTCACACACAGAGCTAGATTTCTCTACCAATTTGTGTAACAATGATTGAACCAGTTCTGTCTTAGTTTCTGCATCTTCGGAATGTGACAAATAGCACAGACCAGATTTAGTTAACTTCAACCCCAAGTATCTAGAATACTGAGTCCTTTGCTTTCCCATGGATGATCATTCTCCGCATTTCAGTTTTTCTAAATAATTCCTGTGGGCAGAGATTCTCAAAAGCTACATTTGAGGCAATGTCTAATGACAAAACACTAACACAGTCACTCTGAATATCCAAGCCTCTCCCACTGTTCTAGCAAGCAGACACTGTTCTTTAGTTTTCCTCTGCTTATAATCAAAATTGACAACTACACCTATTCCATATTCTCAGGCTTTTACAGAGACTACTAGACCTCTCCTCAACTAGAACCAACAGTAATACAATGCTGGCTAGCCACTAGCCATTAAAAAGACCTGTTCCCATTAATTTATAAAGCAGGTTTGTTGCCTTGTCCCCATCTCCCCCAAGATTCCAGATATGTAAAACTTTGCTACTGTGTAGCACCTTCATATGTTTGTAATCAGTATTGCGTGTTCTACAATGATGCAAGGAGCTGGAACTGTGAGAGACTTTTTTTTTAAATAAACAGATACCCAATTCCTTTATCAGTCAAATACTCTTTAATTAGCTAACCTCACTTGACCAGACTAATTGGCATAAAAACTACACATCTCTGTTTAGCTGTATTTGAATAAATGTGAATGTCGGTGTTAATTAAGAGTAGATCAAGAGCTATCGTTCCACTACTCAAAATGTAAATTTCCCTCAAAAAGGCTTGTAAATAAGCAGTCACTGCTTTACACTGCACAAAACTGTAATTGTGCAAACCTTCAGAAAAGACCAATGTCAAAGAGCCTTTAAGAAATCACTGTTGGGCTGAAGAAGGAAATAAATACAGATAAGCTCATTTTTTTCCTTATTAATAGCCAATATGGTAGATTACACATCATTAACAAATTAATTTCAAAAAGGAATCTAATGCAGCCCCAAAATCCTGTCTTGATTCTATTTTTTCACATGTAGTCATATTTTCAAAATCATTGACACCTATGTTCGTGTATACACAAATGGAATAAATTGAGAGAGGAAACCCCTCGGTTCCAACTTTAACATATAAATGGAGTTAAACTTTCACAACTAACTCATCAGCTGCCATTGCGACAGTCAATGCCAGGTCTTTAAGAGTTCAGAGTATGATTTTTTTCTGAGTTCTTTTTTTTTTTTGGGGGGGGGGGGGGGGGGCAT